>JARHVA010000566.1:3927500-3992500 GCA_037957365.1 Torreya grandis | reverse complement strand
TTACACTCAATTATCCTTAATTTTATCATATATTGAATAAATTAATCAATTAGTGCAATTAGTAATGTGATCTGGGCCAAATTATGCCCCTTTCAAACCTAACATTGACTATAAAGAGTGTGATTTGGTGCTCAAACAACCATAATTTCATCATAAAATGAACCAAATAATTTATTGGTTTGATCACATATGCAATTTAGACTAATTTGTTACCTTAAACCTAAATTTTATAATAGTATGTGATTTGGGGCTAAATTAGTTTTGATTCCATCATGAATTGAGTGGCATAGTCAATTAGTGTAATTAATGATGTAATTTAGGCAAAATTGAGCTCTATGAACCTAAATTTGACTATACATGATGTGATTTGGGCATCAATCAACCCCAATATCATCACATAATGAACCAAATAGACAATTGGTTTAATCACGAATGTAATTGGGCCCAATTTGAGCCCCTTCAACCTAATTAGGACTATAGTATTTTATTTAGGGCTTAATTATCCTTAATTTTATCATAGATTGAGATAATTAGTCAATTTATGTAATCAATAACATGATTTAGGTGAAATGAATCCCATTTCAAACCTAATTCCAACTATATAGGTTGTGATATGAGGTTCAATCGACACCAATTTTATCACTATATGAATAAAATAATTGATTAGTTTAATCATGAATTTAATTGGGGCCAATTTGAGTCCCTTTAACCTAATTAAGAGATTAGGACATGATTTAGGGATAAATTAGCTCTAATTCCATCATGAATTGATCTAATTAGTTAGATTTTGAAATCAAATATGTGATTTGGGTTAAATTGAGCACTGTGAACTTAAAGTATGGCTTAATTGATTGAGTAGGAAGAAATTTATGGCTTAGACGACCCTAATTATATCACAAATGCAATCACAAAGACAACTTAGACCAATCTAATCCCCTTGAGCTAAACTACTACTTTAGGATGTGATTTGAGGTTAAATTAGCCTAATGAACCTATTTTTTATCATATAGCAATTGATCTTGGAATCAATCAACCCAAATGTCATCACATAAAGGACCAAATAGTCAATTGGTTCAATCACAAATTTAATTTTGGAAAATCTAAGCCCCTTCAATCTATTGTAACTATGGGATGTGATTGGTGGCTCAATTAACCCTAATTTTATCATAAACTGAGACAATTATATAATTGTTGTAATTAGTGATCTAATTTGGGCCAAATAATCCCCTTTTAAACTTAATTATGATGGTATAGGATGTGATTTAGGGCTCAATCATCCCCAATTTCATCACAAAATGAGCCAAAGAATTTATTAATCTAATTAGAATGAAATTAGAGCCAATTTGAGTGCTTTGAACCTAGTTATAATAATAAGATGTGATTTAGGGTTAAATTATCTCTAGTTCCATCATGAATTGATATAATTAGTCAATTTATGTAATTAGTGATGCAATTTAGGTGAAATTAAACCCTATAGACCTAATTTTGATTGTATCGGTTGTGATTTGGGCATCAATCAACCCCAATGTCATTACATAATAAAATAAATATTTTGTTGGTTTAATAATGAAGTAAATTGGGCCAAATCTTAGCCCCTTCAACCTAACTATGGCTACAATATTTTATTGGGGGCTCAATTAGCCCTACTTTTATCATATATTGAGTTATCTATTCAATTAGTATAATTAGTAACATGATATTGGACAATTCGATCCCATTTCAAACATAACTCCAATCATATAAGATGTGATATAATGTTTAATATGCACTAATTTTATCAGTCTATGAACCAAATAATCAATTGGTTCAATCATGAATGTAATTGGGGTAAATCTGGGTCCTTTGAACCTACTTGTGATAGTATGGTGTGATTTGAGGTGAAATTATCTTTGATTCCATTGAATTGATCCAATTAGTCAATTGTCACAATAAAAGATGTGATTTGGGATAAGTTAATCCTAGGGAACCTAATTTATGGCTCAATCAATTATGGAGGATGAAATTTTTAACTTAATCAACCCTAATTTTATCAAAAATTAAATAAATTATAAAGAAACAAAAGGTATGAATAATCCCTTGAACAAAATTATAAATAAAGCCTTTAGTAAAAGGTATAAATAAATGTATATGCATTATGACATGTACGCATTGCTTTAATTACCAATATAATTCTTACCTGAACTTTATTATCTTTTCATATCTATATTTTTGTCCTCATAGTTATACTAAGCATCATTATACACTCTACATAATGATGCAAGTTATTTTTTAATAGTTTCCCCCACCTTCAAAATATATTAACTTTTTATAATCCTTGGTGATAGATTTCATTCTAAATCTAGGAAAAATTCAAAGTGTAAAATGCTGAAGTAATTACAAGTCGTAAGAGAAAAATGAAGGGAAACAATGCAAACATTTATTACAATATAAGGTAAATATATTATCCCCAATGAACCAAATGTCATATATAATGATGAAATGAATAATGACTATGAATTTTTAATTAAAATTTTAGATTATTTGTAAGACCACATTCATATTATAAAAATTTTAATTTTGGTGATGATGATAATATGAATGATTATTTACCCCCTAAAAATGAATAAAATTACATGGAAACACAAAATGGTAAAGTAAAAATGAATGAAATTTCATGGAAACACTAAATATTGAAAGTGACAATGAAGTAAACTATATGAGAAAAGAAAATGAAGAAATTAGTAATGAAGATAACAATATGGAAACACCATATTAACAAATTGTATGATTAGTAACACTTCCCAATATTTTACATAAATGATCCATGTACTTAATGAAAGTTGATGAAAACATTTTTAAACCAATATGTATTAAAATGTTTGACCACCATTTAATAAGAAAAACTAAAATAATTTTGGATAATTACTTTTAAAATTTAAATGATACTCGAAGATTTAAATTGCTTGTTTCACTAATGGAATTTTTTAAGATGAGACATATAATAAATGCCCTATGACTAAAAATCATCTAATATTGAATTTCATAGCAAGGCATTTATTTAAAATATACATGATGCATACCATATTGTAGGTGTGAAAAATGCATAAAAAATAATAACACTATCTGATGCATAATTATAACTTGTATAGTAAGTGGTCAAATAGGGAGAAAATTCTTGATTATAAACAAAAAAGTAGAGCATTTAACATAGACATATAAACACTAATGAAAGCAATTGAGAGACCTAAAAGGTTTGATCATGCCAATAAAAATGACTTTTAGGCATTCTCTGGAAGACTCCCATGAAATGATAGGGATATATTTGATGCTCTCAAATATTAAGTTGTACAATTCTAAAAAGATAACATAAGGGTTTCACCCAATATAAGAGATGCAGTGAAAATAAGAGTTGGTTATCTTAATTATGAACTGCATCTAAAATATTTCTTGGATATCAACCAAACACAACTTTATTCTAATTTTTTACAAAAATATCCATAAATTTATATCATTCAAATATAATTTGAGATGGACAAACCCTTCTATGTAAAATAAATCACACACACACCACTTGTTATTATAGGCAAGATGTTGAACTTTTAATGCATTATTATGGTTTTCATAATGTACACTGTACTTTTCATACTGACAACATTTTTTATCAGTGTGGTGTGGAATTTCCACCAAAATAAATAGGGGAATTTATTCCAAATATTTTTTTTGGAATACCACATGGACAATCTTTTATAACAAAGCATATTTATATAGAACTTGCAACATTTGTGGTGGATTTCCAAAATTAATAAAGTGTATCCATGAGGAGAGTACAAGTGGAATTGAAAAATAAGTAGTTGTTTGAATCAAATACAAATATGTGACATATCATTTAAAATATGTCAAAGAATCTAAAAGGTGCGAGCTTGTTACAAAACAAATAACTATTTCTAAATTTATGGTCAAATTCAAGGAGAATTTTTTTTATGAGTATCCAAGACACACATAGATCTTGATGGCTGGATGAATAGTTTAAGTTAAGAAAGGAAACATTCCAACTTGGTTATATTGTGTTAGAATTAAAATTTTATGATAGTTACACATTCAAACCACAAGTGGAGGTTTAGTCTTAGTACTAAAACTTAGTATAAGTGTCATTTTCATGTTTATATCATTCATGTATGTACTTGATAGTACATAGTAAGATTGAAAAATATTTAGGGAGTATCGTTTCTATGTCATTGATGACTGATCACATTATATAAAGTATGTGGAAATATATTTTGATATGTTTTATATAAATTTTATTTATAAGAACATTACTTTCAATCAACATTATATTTGGTAAAACTATTGCACATCACAATTTAAGAATGCATAGATTTTTTATTGGTTAAGTAGGATGCATGTTACCACTAGAGTAAAACATATTTAGAGTTTCACTAAGGCTAGGCATGGAAAAAAGGAGCATTATTATGCCAAATCATATGTGAAAATATCCCTTGCAAGAGAGGAGTTAAAGTTTGAATATTATGTTGAATTGACTGATGCAAAAACCATTGATGAATGGTGTAACAAGAAACTTGGCTATTATGCTCAAGAAAACTCTAGTGTTATTACGAATTTTAATGTATGAGGATTATCTGACTGTAAGAGGATTAAATGTGATCCACTCATTCTATAGCTGAAATGCAAGTTCTTGGATGGTTTATATGAATCACATGGCATGTTGTTATTATTATGCATGGTTTTTTATTGGAATGAGTGTGATTCACAAGAGTTAGTGGATGAATGGAATTATATACATTTAATTCCAATCAAAACATATAAACTTCCAAAAGAATTAAAATTTACAAATAAGACATCATCACATGACTTTGACCATGTATATGATCTAGTGAAACAGGTACAAGATTAATCATTGTGTACTAAATTATCATTATCCATCAACATCATGATTAAGAAATGTTTTATTTTATTTTTTAAGGTATCGTTTTTAAATTACTTAAGATGAGGATAACAAAGGGAACATATTACTACTTATGTCAATGTGTAGAGGAAAAAAGACTTCCTTAGTCATATATGGGGGAAACATTGACTATCCCACTAGTTATGTCGTAGTTACTACAATTTATCTTCAATGTTATCTTTTTAAAAACTCAAATGTATGGTTTTTTGAAGACTATAAAATACATAGGAATATATTGCACTATTCAAATTTGGTTCTTTCAACAAATGTTCAATTTATTAAATATTAGGGGAGGCCATTAAACTTAAATCTATGGAAGGTTTGTAAGTCTAACCATGAACCAATTCTCTCTACTATAAAGCGTATAGTATATCCTAGTGGTTATTTGGATTGAAATTCTAAGGTATGTTGAGTTTTCAAATGTAAATACAATTCAAGAGCATTTAAAGGTTCAAGAAATCTTGCATCAACTAAAAAAAATTACCTTTGGTTTTTTCTATGTTGTGTCTATGGCCTTATTTGGGTAATCCTTGAACCTCTAAGAATGATTTTGTGAATGTATTACATTATTGTGTTTTATAACACATATATTATGTATGATTTTATTACTTTACATTATCTATTTAATTTTTGACACTTGGAAAGATGGTTCTTCAATGTAGTAATAGACTAGAAGGATATATTTCATAAATTCATATAAAATGTATAGTACAAGTTGTGGAAAATTTAAGATCATTTAGAGTTACAATGCTAATGTTATGAGAGTTATAACAACAATCATTTAGCCTAAAAGGTAACTTGAGCATCCGAGAGCCTACATATTAGTTCTTGAATGTAGTAGCACATAGGCAACATATATTTTTGGAAGTTCTTGGTTTTTTATTGTTTAGCTTACATATCAAATTTATCATTGTGAGGAGATCCAACATTATTTTTTTATTATTACGTGAAAATATCTTTGTTATGTAATGTGTGGAAAGAGTCATTATTGACAGTTTGGTTAATCTTGAAAAATTAAAGTTACCAAACTCTTTTATGCTATGTTGAGATCATGGAAGTTAAAAATACACCCCATGAAGCTAGATGTGTTAGGGGATATTGTAATAAAAGGAAAAATTCAATTTTTAGAGAGAAAGTGAGTTGTAGGAGAGTTAGAGAGGAGAAAAAATATGCAAGAACATAATAGATAATTATTCTAGTTTAGGAAGGACTATATGAGAGTCTAAGTTTTCTTAATGTAATGTAATAATCCTATCAATGCAAGTGTTTATTTGAGATTTTGAGTGTGCATTATTTGTTTTCCCTTACACATGCATCTCATTATTTAAAAAATCAAATAGGGACCCATTATTATTGAAATATTTATTTGGTTTCCTATAAACCTTATGCATCCATGATATGAATTTATCCATGCAACCAATATAAGGTTATCCTAGGAATTCTAAATTTACAAAAGTTTGAATTTTGAAAATCAAAGCATGAATGGTTGTTTTGAGTTATTTTGAACCTTATGTTTTCATAGTTCTTTTCAAAAAATTGGAACTTTGATTTATGGACTAATTAAACTAGTGTTTTCATCATAATGTTCCTATTTTATTTGTATGATCACATGACTATCGGTAAATATTTTCTAATCATTCACAATCAGGCCTTACCTTTATTATGAAAGATCAGGATAGGTGGTGTTACCATGTTTCTCAGAGCCTTTAGCTTTCACAAAAGTTTTTAAGTCTTCAAATTCCTAAGCTCTTAGAAATTTACATGTTGGCATTCTATCCAGTCAAAACCTTCAAATTTTTTGAGAAAATTCCAAGTTTTTGAGTATCCAAGCTCCAAAAACATGCCACATGGTGTGTTTATGTGAACCTATAAACATAGAGGCATTTAAAACAAATTTTAATTATCTAATGGGTTGAGATCCCATAGTCTAATGGTTCTGATATTCTATAGTTTAAATAATTCAACACTTGGAATATTCTCATCAATTAGAACCCCACAAGGATTAACATAGTCTAATGTTCTCAAGCTCCTATAGTTTAATGGTTCTAAGCTTTCGATCTCTAAGTAGTTGAAACTTGGCACAATTTTTTTAACTAAAACTATGGAGATATAAAATCAAATTTAATTTCTCAATGGTCCTATGGCTCTGAGTCTTTGAACCTCAAAGTTTTTGAGAACACACCACATTTTGGCATTCCATCCAACTAGAGCATTTTAGGACATAAATAGTTTAAACAGGCAGATAATTGTTACTCTGACCTCCTGAGTTCTCATAAGCCCTAGATTTATCCATATGGATCAATCACATTAAATCTTTACCCCGAAGTATTCAAAGCAAAATTATAAACCTATATACCCAGCTAAGAGAAATAATCAAGTTCCAAAATATAGGTGATGTATGGTTAAAACATGCATAAGAAAAGTTGAAAACAAGGCAAAGAAATAGGAAGAAAGAAATTGGCATTTGTCTCAAATGGGGTAACTAAACTTGTAAAGTTAACAAAGAGTTTCCATGTGGAAAATTTAAACCTACCAAAGCTAATTAGGACATTAAAATTTGAATGAGAATGAAATCAAAAGTCATTAGCTATATTGATGTCACATAAATTGAGCATTCAAGGCACAAACTTTGGGAGATATATGTAAAATATAGTGAAAAGCAAATAATTTTTCTAACAAGTGAATATTGCATTCTTGAGCTTCCCCTATGACTGAAAGTTCCTAGTTTTCAATAAAATTATAGAGAGACTTCACATTGTCAAAAAAATAATTATATGGATCAAATTCATTAAAATGGTCTCTTCTTCAAAATTAGCAGTCCCCAGGCCACTTTCATTTATTTTTGTGAGGGAAACATAGAATATTTGGATATAGTATTCGATAAGATTGCCCTTGATTTTATATTCTAACACTACTAGACACTTTAAAATGTGGTGGACTCTATGGTTCCCTACTCTACATCAGACCAATTACTTGAGGATCAAAAATAGTACATTAATGACATGATACCCCTAAAAATTGTAGGACTTCATCAAGTAGTGGTAAAATCAGAGGTAATGTCATGTATGGATATGATTCAAGATTTATTTTTTAATAGAACTTTTATTGTAGATTTATTGTACCTTATAAGAGTCAAAATTATAATTGCTTACATTTTTGGGAGTGCATTTGAGATGTATCTCAAGTTGTCAAGACCCAATATTACCTATAACCAAGACTTGGCCAGTGCATGGCTTGAGCACAACATAATGGAAAATAAATTGAAATTATGGCTGGTAAAAATCCAAAGATTAAATGCCAAGGTAGCCCTCTCTTTCAATGGTATCATCAAATTTAGACCTTTGTTAGGATAATTATGGATCTTTTGAATATATTATATGGCTTTCCTAGTATCACTTATGTGCAAGTAGAATGGGTCCCTTTACTATACATTATGTTGACCTCATACAATATTGTTTCCCTAGGGGAAGTTATTTATGTTAGTCTAAAATTACATATGTATCACTCTAAACAAAAGCCTATGGATGAGAAATTTTATATGATGTCTTATTTACTAGATGTAGTCCTAGGAATGGTTCACAAGGTAAATGGAGAGTTATGGCAGCCCTCAGTGGAATATGTTGACAACCAAATCTATGAAGATTATTATTTCATGTTTATTTATAGATTTAAGAATGAATTCAAGAATATTTATGTAGAATTTTACTATAAAGTGATTCATGGCACCTAGATGCCTAGGCTATCAGAAAGTGTGAAGAGAACCATTCATAAATGGGGGGATTAATGGTATTACCCCAATGTGGCATTCATAAAAATTATAGGAACTAGAGCACCTTATTTGGTTCTACCATGCTAGGTTCTTAAAAAAAATTTAGAGAAGGAAATATCCTACCAAATATATAATAACATTAATGAGGAGTTAGGCTAGAAGCATTTGGCCTATTACTTTAAAACTCCTCTGAGTAATGGGCAACTAAAGTATGTGGTAATATCCCATTTAAATCAAGTTGGGAAGGTGATGACCCATTATAATTTTGATGAGGCCTAATTTAGGGAATGGTATACTAAAATGAAAATTAGGAATTATATCCAAACCCTGAGGAAGAATAAGAAGGTGAACATCACTTATGGTCACCAGGAGTATGATCATGATGTAATTTTCTCAAATGCACTAGATGACTCATAAGTATGGATTTAAAAAAATAATAATCAAATGTCCATAATGGCATCTTAGGATATCCAATATAATCCAAAGATTACAAAGGAACATGCCAATGAGATGGTAGTATAGGCACAAAGAGAATGGATCCATCAGTGGCCCCTAGCTCAACCATAAAATTTAGTAGGCCCAAGTCAACCCCCCTCTCCTAAAACAAAGGAGGTCGATCCATAAGAAGAAGGTACAAACATCTAAAGGGAGGAAAACCATAAAATAAGGAAAGAAATTCTAAGAGGCCTCAATCTTATTCAGTTACCTTCTACATCTCTAGATGCTACCACTATAATTTTGGTAGTTGTCATAATAGTCGAGAGAACTCCATCTCCACAAGACAAGTATAATATAACATTTGTTATTAAAAATCTACTAGCTCTCACAATCGTTACACAGGTAAGTCTTTCAAAGTTTTTATAGTCTTTTTTGTCATCTCTTCTATCTCCACCTTCCATTCCATCACCACCACCTACATTAGTATTTTCTATTAATGTAACTCCTTTAATTTTTTTCAAAATCTAACTCAACTCCTATTTACCCCATAGCCACCTACCAAATAAGGTCCATCTTGCTTCTTCCAAAACTAATAAACTAGAGGAAAGGCCATATTTTAGTCTGACTATTATAGAGGAATCCCTACAAAGGATGAGGAAATAGGGGAATAAGGACATGTGATATCCTTGGTAGACTATGCCACATATGAAGAAGAAGAAAATATAAAAAATATGATGTAATTATAGTAGAGGGAATGTAAAGAGGAATCCCTAGGTGAGCAAGATTATGAGGTAAATTTGGAAAGACCTAAATCCATGAGCTAAGGAAGTCTGCAAGAATAAATAACTCCATCTAGTTCCCTAGAACAAGTCCTCACAATGAAGTAAAGCCAAAATAAGAGAGAGGAAGTTTCTTCTTTAGTTTCATCCATTTCAATTGAAGATACTTCAATAGTATCTAGTTATTTTGATTCATCTATTCTTTCAACATCTATTCCAATAAAGACTCCTAATAAGGTAGTCCATTTTGAGAATTTTGGTACTATTTCCATTTTCAATCCCAAAATTCCATCAGTCCTTACTAATTTAGCTCAAATAGAGATACTTATGCCACAATATTCACCCATACAATTAGCCACTATAACCATTGAGATAACCTCAACCTGACCAAGTATGTGGCTGAAGTTACTCCAATAATGGAAACTTCACCATGGGAGAGAATCATCCATCTACCTCTATAGTTATCAATACAAATAAGTTCATCATTGGCACCACCATAAATAACACCTCCTCCTATGTATCATCCACCTTTCACATCTAAAGACCCAAATCCATCAGAAGAAGAGGGGAAACTTGTCATCCCCCAATGGGTAAAAGAGATGTAGAATAAAATGGATGAGAAACAAAATATAGTTATCACTAAGTTACCCATAGTTTTTACATGGTTAGACAAGAAAGGTGGAATCATCTAAAGGGTGAGGAAGAGGAAGGCAGTGAATCTAAACATAAGGGAAGAAATAGAATTTAAACAAAGAGAAAATATGTTTCCCTTAGAAAAAAAGTGACAAGGGATCCAAATGATCCTATTGAATACACCAAAGAATTTTATGCTTTTGTAGACATAGTTGGGGAGGTAATGAAATAAATATACAAAATCAAAGAGGAAACACAATAGATATTTATGTAGATACTGAGTATTTATGCTCCTTGAGATATTTTTGAAAGTGTGTAAAGTGTAGCCACCAAGATGTTGAAGGCCAATCTGACAAGAATAAGGTGTTAAAATTATGGAACCAATTTAAATAATATGAGAATAGGATCACCTTTTTGATCCATTGTTCTAGGAGTAATTATTTTAATAAGATGGATTCAATTCTAGTCAAGATGTAGCTTGGGTTTTATAATATGTTATTACTAAAATGGATGCTACTCTTACATGGCATAATCAAATGAAGGCTCTATTAACATAGTTTTTAAACCATGATAACCAAGCTTTGGGAATTTTGGGTGACATGAGGGTCATTGGTGTGATCACTTCTACAGATAAGTTGGTCAATCAATCAAATTTTAAGAATCTCTTTAAAGTAGCAATAAATAGATTTAAGGAGGTTGAAGGTATAGTGTACAAGACCAGTGATGAAATCTTGAGACTAATAAGTTTTTCAAAGGATAGAGTAATGAAGGCAAAAACCTTGGGAGCTAAGTTTAAGAGTTCAGAAGTGGAATATTCAAGATTGATAGATAAAAACATAAAGATTTGTAGGCCTTTTTGCTTGATTTTTATATTATTAACAAGGAGTTTGAAGATACCCATGCTTTATTTGAATAACTGAAGGATAAATATGGAGCTTCAAGTCTAGTAGTAGATATGTGGCCAACTGCTAGTATCACCACTTCAACACAACACTCCCAGGTTTTAATATTTTTAGTCATGTAAAATTTTAATGGGTGCATCTTGATCCCATAAAGAATAATGGTGGTTACTTTAGTTTCTCCAACTATCACTCTATCATCTTCTTTAGCTAGCAGTGCTACATCAACTCCTTTATAAATATCATTATGTGCTTGCATGTTTTGTCTAAGTCATGACTTTGGTTCCAAACTTACTTTGCATGTATATATTGTATTTTAGATGTAAAACTCTATTCTAGGGGGAAAAAATTGTGCATGCATGCTTTGCATGGTTTTGGGCATACCATTCTATTTTTAAAAGATGTAAATTTAGATTATTGTTGAGATATGAGGCCTTCCCCATCCTAAGTTTATATATACTTGTATCCTCCCATTTCAAATGGAGGAAATTTTTGAAACTTAAGATTAATATGAAATTATTATAAGTTATACTAATTTGGTCTTAATGTACAAATCTTGATTCTTCTCCAAACTTGTGGATTGTGTAAAAAAATTTACCATTCTGGTATCTTTTTTATTTGTTTTTTCATGATTTATTTTTTTCAATACAGTTATTCATTTTAAGTTATTTCTGATTTGAATGCCTTTTACATGAAAATTATAATCCCCCTTGTATATGAGCAAAAGTTATCTAACAAATGCAACAACCTTTGGTTAAGCATGTTTAAATTTATTATGTTTGGGTTCCCTTTGAATCCTAACTATGTTTGATTATTGGTATGCTACATCAGTTTGTAGTAGACATTATTCCTCTAATTTCTTGTCCAACCTTAGTTTAATGTGTGGTCTATAGGCCCTCTTTTCTTCCTTTCCTTTCCCTCTTTTTAAGTTCCTTTTAGAATTATTTCCCACCTTAGGTTATACCCATCATCTTCTACCTATATCAAGTAGATATAGGTTCTGTAGTCATATAAAATGCAAAATTTGGTAACTTGAGTGTGGCTAATGACACCCAGTCCATAGGTCCATCTTACTTGCTCTCATGACCCTCATAGGCATGTTTTCACTTATTCCCAGTCATCTTTAGTCTCCCAGACTGAAGCCTTACATACCCAAATTGATCTTTACATGATTAATCCATCCCAAAGGTCCCATCAACCATAGACAACAATGCCCAAACCTGGACTACATCACTGAAAGCTAGGGTGTCTTATTTCTAGTGTTATTGTCCAAGTGCATTTTGGCTTCTAATAGTCATATTCTTCTGAATCCTTATCCTAATTCATGTTGGCCTAATGCAAATTCATTTAACCCAAAATAATTAAATCCAATAATAAAATTCCATTCAAATTCCATTTAGAAGGGTTGACACTTATTTACAAGAGAGAAGGAAGAATACAAGCAAGACTACTCAAGCACTTCTCCCTATTCTTTGCATACATCCATCCAATAGTATTTCAAGCTTATTCAAACATTTAAACCAGTCTTTAGTCATTCCAAGTACACCCAATTTTTCCTTTACTTGAATTTTCATCAAACTATTTCACTAAGTAATTTAATGGGAGAACTACATATAGATTGATCCCTTCTCAGAGTATTGGTATGTAGGCAGTGTGCCCACACACAGGGTGTGAAGTGTGTCTAGTGTATCCTTTACACACTAACCCCTCCTCTCCTTTTTATAAATTTTACATTTAAGCTCAATCACAAAGAGAAATTAAGGTACTAAAGACTAAATCAGGTACATAATGAGCTCCATGGACTTTCAAGATTTGATCTTTCATAGATAGGGTCACACAGACCTGGCATACAAAGCCTAATAATCTTAGATCACCAAGATAATAGTGTTAAAATAGGACTACAACACCAGAAACTAGGGTGTCCCACTTTTGACACTCTTATCCAATTAAGAAATGAACTCCAAATTCATATTTATGATATTCTCCCAAGCCTACACACATATTTCTAGACCCTGTCTTAGTCAAAATAGTACAAAATAAGATAAGTTTGATCTTCTCTCTCACTACTATTTTTAGAAAAGCCTTAATTACAGTCAAATTTCACAAATTAGTAGCCTAATTATTGTACATTATTTATTGATTTTATCTACTTAGACCCATTTATTATTTAGTAATTAAACATCTAATTTCTCAAAAATAAATAAAACATTTGGTGAACCTAACTTAATTCAAATTTTGCATAAAAACCCCAGAAACCCTAGGGTAAATTCCTAGCTGATTTTTCACTTTAATTTCAAAAAAAATTCTTGAATATTAATATCATAAATTCCTCTCAAAATTTTAAAATTTTGTAGTAAATTTTAAAATAAATTTATTTCAAACCCTAGTTGCATCAACTATCTCCCAGTAATTTTACCAATAGTTGTATATTGAAATCAGAAAATCAATTTCAAATTCAAAAATTTATAGTAAAAAATCAAAAATATTTACTTTTTCCAAAATTCTAGTTGCATCTACTAGGTCCTATTAAATCACTAATTTTCCATTTAATTTTTAATTTTTTTATTGCATATTTAACTCAAAAATTCAATTTCAATTTCAAAAATTCATAGTATTTTGCAAAAATATTTTTGAAAAATCCCTAGTTGCATATACTAGCTCTTATTTTGCTTCTTGAGGTATCACCTTACATCCATACTCAAATTGTAAAAATGTTGCTCATTTATTTACAAAATTTTCTTACATTCTTTGCAAATAAAAAGGAAACCATAATGGGCCTTATCATGTACATGAATGATGAAGTCTATCATATGTTAGTACAAAGTTTCATTCTTTGCATTTCATGCCTATTTTTAATTATATGGGTTGATCTTAACCAGTTTATTCTTAGAAATGTTAATATATCTCTTACATCACCTCCCTTAGAGCCCCTAACCTATACTGAGTCATGTTGCATGGTCCATTTTACTCTTCCCCAAGTCACTACCCATCTCCAGAGAACCTAGTTGACACCTTTTGTCCCTCCACGTCCTCAATCCATCGATTATCTTTTCTCTCCTCCCATATATACTACTACTCCTATATGGATAGTAGATAATGTGGTTAGAGATATTACTCAATGTAATGATATGCCTCCTCCACCTACCTAGAAGCCCTGTCACCCTACTATTCCTACCCATCCTAGGCCCAACCCTCTCACACAGGTAGATTTACACAAGGCATATGACACTGTTGATCAATTGAGAAACACTCCAGCTAAGATTACCATCTTAGAACTACTTTAAAAAGCTAATGTATTAAAGAGCATTCTTTATCAGGTACTCACTTAGACTTCTATGCTTATTGATTCAGAACTTTCTTATTTTGCATCAGTGGTCAACATTTTAAAAACTATAGAAGATGCAATTTATTTTGATAGTGAGGACATTCCTTCTCATGTAGTTATTTATCAAAATTTTCCACTATTCATACAATTTCAAATTAAATCCAACGTAGTTAAGAGAGTTCTTGTTGATAGTGGTTTTAGACTGAATATACATAATATCACATCCTTACAAGCCGATTTGGCATCCATGCAAAAATCATATATGAGCATTCAAGGGTTTGATGATATACCCTAATAGATATTGGGCAAAATTACTTTAGATATCATGGTGGGACCAAAAACCCTCTTTAGATTGTTTTACATCATGACAGTTCTTCTCCACTATAATCTTTTACTTGGATGACCCTAGATACATAATCTGGGGCCATTATTTTTACTCTCCATTGATGTATTAAATTTATCCATGAGGGATATCTATACACATGTCCAATAAACAAATAGTGATTCATATATTGTCAAACTATAGAGTTATCTTTGACTATTTTGCCTAATAGGACACCATATCTCATAGTATAGCCACCACCTCATAGCATTTCTCTTGATCAGATACATACATATGAGGTTGGAGAGACTAGCACTTCTCACACTCCACTTACAGTCACACCTTTAGCTCTAGATCTTCCACATGTCATAATAGCTTCAGTCATCCTAACTACTCCATCAATCATAGTTCTAACACATATTACACATACACCATCACTGATAGTAGTACTACTAGTTCTAGTTGATTCCATAGTTACTCCACCAATTACAAATATATGTGTAGTAGTACCATCTTATACTACTACAAATGATTAGACTCTTATATCACAGTTACCCCTTTTGGTAAATTCTAAGTTACCATATGTACATGATATTGATACAAATTCATAGGCTTCTTCAAATGATGATATGACACCCACATTCATAGATGAATATTTGTGTGGATTGATATTTACACTAGTTGGCCTAGAAGAGTACCACAATGACTCTAAATCTCTCATACCACATCTTATATGACTTTTTAACATCTCACACTACACTCTCAAGATCTACTCCACACTCATGGCCATAGTTAGACCACTTGGCACATACAGTTCACATGGTTACCTCTATGGATATAGAGCTAGTTATTTAGATTCAAGTAGGTAGTACACAACATCAACCATAATTTATGTTACATATATTACTAGATCATGGATTGATCACATTACCTATAGTATAACATAGATCTATAGTAGATTGTCACATCAGGATGGCCACCCATATTGTACTTTTCATAGGATTACATGCCATGATATAAACTCATGTATAAATTTATAGTAGAGATTGGATAAACTATATGATTGAGGCATTATTCAGATTATAGCACCACCAATAGTACCATCTCCACCACTTCCATTGAATTCATCTACTAATAGAGGTAAATGCCCCAGAGCAAAGTCAACATCTCTACCACCAGAGCAACCTTGAGTTTTCCTTTGACATGATGATACCATAAACATCACATTTAAAACATATGATGATACTTATTATGATGATCTTGAGGAATTTTATGATGGTCATGACCCTTTCCTCCATCTACATCCCTATCAGGCTCCATCCTTAGATCCCTTCCCCCCTCCAGCCTAGTCTTTTATATTATCATGTACATATTGATTTATTTTACATTCTTATACATAGTTTGTTTTTATCATTACTTGTACATAATTTATTTTTCATTGATTTTGCATAGTTAAAATATATCCAACACACAAAAACATTTCAATTTTATGCATCATCCATGCTTTACATTTCTACTACTATGCTAGACTTACATTTGTTATTTTATGCTATTGTTTGTAAATTTATCTACATTACCATGATTCACTTGATCTTCTCTGAGTGTGTGTAGTGACATCCAGATCTTTGATTGATTCACTCTACCCATTGAGGGGGCATCCTACTTCTACATTCAAGACACACATCAATATACATACCCATTGGGGGCATCTTTTACATGACTACACCATCTAGGTTATGTCATTCCTACACCAAACACTCTAGTTATCATATTGACATATGTTACTTACTAAGCTTACATATATTAACATATCAACACTCACTAGTATCTTTCACTTATGTATTTCCTAGCATATACCCAGTCTTGTACTAACATGTCTTACATACTTTGACTTCTAGCTTTGATTAGTTAGATGTGATTTCACTTCCAGTATATACATTCTTTATTTTCCTTTTTGGCATAGCTTGATGTTTTTGCATTTACTTAGTTCTTATTCTATGCCTTGTATGTGTTTTAGGACATTTACCAATGTACTTTGCTTCTATTCATGTGTGTGCCTTAGGATATTTGCCAATGTCCTTTGTTTGTACTCATCCATGTGCCTGTGGCCCTTGTACCAACTTTATTTTTTTCAATTATATGTGTATGTGGCATTTGAATATGCCTTGTATGATTCCTTTCTAGTTTGAGTGACATGTTCTCATGTCCCTTGATTGCTTAGCCCGTTGGACACTCTTGTATGCTTCTTGGTTTTTGCTTTGTATGCTTGTTTCTTAATTAATTTTCCTATTTGTAATGCCATGATCCATATCATGCATTTCCTTGATTTCTTGGATTACATGATGGACATCATGCTCCATCCCTCCTTGATAACAACTAACAAATTACAAATAAAAACTAACAGCTAAGACTTTTGATTTTAGTTCAGTACATTACACATGTTATTACATTGTTATATCTATCTAGACATACCCTTGATGATCTAACAATCTCTCAATACCAAACTTGTTATATCTCAAGATATCTTATCAAGTATCATTATTATATCATATATCTATGCAACATAACATACTTGTAGGGCTATTTATTCTTAGGGTATTCATTGCAACATCTTCATTCCTACCCTCAGAAGAGGGGGAAATAAATAAGGATTTTTTCATAGAGATTAGAGCTCCTAATAGATGGAAAATCAATTTTTATAACACTCAAAATAGAATCCAAACATCAGACTAGGTAGATCAAACTAGGCAAATAGTAGAAAATTTAGAATAGTTACCAGAGTTGGCCCTGAACAATGACACCAAAGTTGGACTATAGTGCCAAACAATATGGTGTCCTATTTTTAGTGCTCATATCCAAATAATATAAAAATTAACTTTTCCAAAAATAGACAAAAAAGTGAGTTTAATCATAGGTTTGTCAGCTTAGTATATTCCAAATTCAGCATGTTTTAGTATAGTTTTTGCTCAGAGAATCCAGATATAGGGGGCATCATGCACGACATGATGGAACTCACTTTTAGTTTTAGATTAGGTAGTTGATATAACTTCCAGATCAGAATCCATGTTTTAGACACCATTGATTGGGGGTAATGTGCAAGACACATTGATCCTCCTCTTTTTTTGAGTTTAATTTAGTTTCTAAGCATTTCTCAGTAATTATGTGTCTTACTCCATTTGCAGGTGGTTGGCATCCTTTTTTAAGTTTAGATTTCATACAAGCTTAAATTCTTTAGTACTCAAGTTCTTGAGTTAGCTTCCACATAAGCCTATTGTACTAGTTTTAGAGTGGCTTTCATACAAGCCTAATCTTCATCTTTCAAAATGGCCAAGAGTGGCCTAGTTTCCAACATACATTTAGCTATCCACACCAACTTTGTCAGATCATAGTACATTCATGGGCTTCAAGAGCCATCTCATATGACATCTATTCCATACTAGTATTACTTCATATATGCAATTCATGGAGTAATGATGGATCCAAAGGACTAGCTAACCTTTGTATTCTTGAGCCACTTATTCAGAGGGATTGAACACATAGTCCAAACATCAATTGACACATGCATGACCACATATCTTCACTCATTTGGTGATGATGGAGCCAAAGTGAATTCCTTTACATTTTTGAGCCACTTCTAGGGAATTGAGCACTCTACTCCATTCATGATATTACTTTTGGTACAACATACACTCAACATAATCCAACATCACAATAGGTTTTGTATTAGTTTGCATATTCAGTGATGTGTATTCATTCATTTCTCTTCCTCTCTCTCTTACCCATATTTTTTACATTTTTATTTTATATATATCATATCTAATAAGAATTATTCTACTCTATGTTTTTCATTGTAGATTCACACTTCACAATGTGGTCTCTCTATGCATATCTAACATCACACAACTTCATGAGCTTCACCTTTACAGGTAAGTTTAGGTATGTTTTCTATTTTTATTTTATCCTATTATTTAATTTTGATGTATCAATAGAATTAAGGGGGGGAAATTTAGTCATATAAAATGTGAAATTTGATAATTTGAGTGTGGCTAATGACACCCAGTCTATGGGTCCATCTTGCTTACTCTCATGACCCTCATAGGCATGTTTTCACTAATTCTTAGTCATCCATAGCCTCCTAAATTGAACCCTTGAAAACCCATATTTATATTTTCATGCTTAATCCATCCCCCTACATCCTATTATCCATGGACAAGAATGCCCAAACTTGGACTATAGTGTTGAAACCTAGGGTATCTTGTTTCTAGCACTATTGTCCAAGTGCATTTTGGCTTATAACAGTCATATTATTCCAAATACTTATCCTAATTCAAGTTTTCCTAACAAAAATTAATTTAAACAATTATTATTAAATCCCTTATAAAAATCCATTCAAATTCCATTTTGAAGGGTTGGCACTCATTTACAAGAGAGAAGCAAGAATACAAACAAGACTACTCAAGCACTTTTCTCTATTCTCTGCATACAACAATCCAATAGTATTTAATTATCTTGAATAATATTAAATTATATATTAATGTTTCAAATCACATGAACTTAATATTATTCAAGATAAGTGAATCTTAATAAAATATTAAGAAAAGTTTGTTACCATTATTACAAATTTCCATATTGTATTGAAGCCATAATGGGTACTCCATCCTAACCAGATGGATTCAAAGGTTGTGGGTATTGGAACACATATAATATTCCTATCATGACATTTTTAAATTGATATATTTTTAATGAGAGGTCTTGGAAGCATAGATTATAATTGGAGGACAAGAACTTATCTCTTGACTACATTAAAATATCATTTAAGAACTTATCAATATATAGTCTACCACAGATTCATATTTTATGTTTGGTCATTTTAATATAGGGTTAAATTATATGGATTATATACACATGTGAATTTTCTTTTGGTTCATGTAAATGACTGATGGTTTTCATTTTATGCACGTCTAAAGTTTACTTAGAAAAACTAGATTTTTTTTGTATTGGGAAGGATGTTCTTGAGGTCAAAATGGATCCTATGATTCTTAACCAAGAATGATAAGAGGACAATAACATTTTAATATATGTTATTATCCACCCCCAATTTGTTTTAAATTCTAATTTTAAACCATGAAGCACATGAGGCATAGATCTCCACAGTGACAACATTTGTTGTCAGTGTTTCTATGTACTAGTCTAGCTATAAAAAAATGCATATATGGGTGGATTCATAGGTCTTGGTTATGGTAACACATTATTTTTCTATTTTTACATGTTATAATCAATTTATTTTAAATGGAAGGTCTCAAAATAATAAATTTTAATTGGAGGACAAGAACTTATCTCTTGACTGCATAAAAATAAAATCTTACCACTAATTAATATATGATCAACCATGGATTCATCTCTTATGTTTAATCACCATGATATATGAAATTATATGTATTTTACGTGAATGTGTAAGTTATTTCAATTCATGTAAATGAATTATGGTTTTCATTTTATGTGCATATGAAGTTCACCTAAAAAATTACAATTTTTTTCATATTGGGAAGGACATTCTCAAGGTTGAAATGGGTACTTCATCTCTTGGACAAGTATGATGGGAGGTGAAAATTGTGGTCCTATAAATTATTTTTCATCCTTAATGTGGTGTTTATTCTATTTTTTAGCCACGAAGCACTAGAGTTGAAGATATCCAACTGTGGCTTGAACATTTACAAAATTTGTTTTCAATATATCAATATGTTAGAGTATAGTAAAAATTAATATCCAAGTGGATTTGGAGGTCATGGTCCTAGGAACATATATTATTAACATATATTGATGTTTTGGAAATGATGGATTTTAAAATATAGGTCCTAAAAGTGTAAATGTCAGTTGGAGGACAAGAACTTATCTTTTGACTGCATAAAAATAATATTTTAGCACTGATCAGTATATGGTTTTCCACAAATTCATCTATTATGTTCAATTGATGTGATTTGGGTTTTATATTTATACAAAATTTCCTTTAGTTCATTTAAATGACTCGCGTTTTACATTTTACATGTATCTAAAGTTCACCTAAGAAACTAAAAGTAATTTATATTGGGAAGGATGTTCTTAAGGCCAAAAAAGGTACTCAATCTCCTAACTAGACATGATTAGATGCCAATAACATGGTCCTAAATTTTATTCACCACCATCTATGTGGTGGCAATGTCATTTTGTATCCATAAATTATTAGAGATGGAGATATCTAATTACAACTTAAACGTTAACTACATTTGTTGTTAGTGTTTTTATGTGCTAGAGCAGCTGTAAAAGTATGTATATGAGTGGATTAAAAGGTTGTGTTCATGGAAACAAATTTTATTTTCATATCTTGATATGTTTGAATCATTTTTTTATAAGGGTATGTCTCATAATCATAAATTTAGGTGGGAGGACAAGAATTTATCTCTTATCTACATAAATATAGAATTTTAGCATTGATCAGTAAATGGTCTACCATAGATTTGTCTCTTATATTAGATTATCAAGATATATGGTGAAATTATATGTATTTAACATTCATATGAAGGTTCTTTATATTCATGTAAACAACTTACAATTTTTATTATTATGTGCATTTGAAGCTTGCCTAAAAACTATAATTTTTTATATAGGAAGGATGTTCTTGAGGCCAGAACGAGTACTCCATATCCTAACCTAGCATGATATGAGGAAAATAATGTATTCATATATTTTATGCACCACAATATACATGGTGGTGATTCCATTTTTCAGCCATGAAACACTGAAGATGGAGATCTATAACTAGAGCTTGAACATTGACAACATTTATTGTCATTTTTGCTATGAAGTAGCTATAAAATCATGTGCATGTGGCTTTAGAGTTCATGGTACTAAGAGTATGTGATTTCCTATCCCAATATGTTGAAAGTGATGGATTTTTAAGTGGAGGTCTTGAAATTAGAAATGATAATTGGAGGACAATAACTTGTTGCTTGACTACATAAAATTAACATTTTAGCATTAATTAGTATATGGTCTGCCATGGATTTATATCTCATATTAGATTCTCATGATTTATGGTGAAATTATAAGGATTAGACATGCATGTGAATTTTATCTCGATTCATGTAAATTACTTATGATTTTTTTACATTCTTTGAAGTTCACCTTAAAAACTACAATGTTTCCATATTGGCAAGGACATTCTTGAGGCTGGAACATGTACTTTAAAACCTTACCAAGTGTGATTGGAGGAAAATATCATGGTTATAGATGTTATTTTCACTCCCTAATATGGTGGTGATGCTATTTTTTATCCATAAATCACCAAAGGTAGAGGTATCTAACGTGGTGGTGATGTTAATAGTGCTCAAGGAACTTGTCATTATGCCACATAAATTTGATGAATTCAAGAAAACATATAAATCTTGTGTCATATTTAAGGTAAGGAAACTAAGTATTCATCTCCAATAAAGATTCATAGGATTATAAATCATTTTAATTATGAAAATAATCAATTTCAACACAAGCCTTCAATCAACTTAAAATATCTAATATGAACCCAACTAAGAAATCTCTTATTGCTATGGAAAATAAGGATGATGGGAAATTTAATGTAGAAAAGGAATTAAAATTTAAGTGTATAGCTATAAAAAAAATTAAATAAATTACAATAATGATAATATGTACAAAATGACTACAACAAGGTCAAATGTTTCAATATATATATCAATATAAGCCATAAATGCATACAAAATATGAACATAATAAAATGTCAGGTCATTGTCATATAAGCATACAATGCCAAAAAGGTGTACATTTACATATAGGCATTAAAAAAAGTATCATGTAATAAATATTTTAATCATAAAAAAAAAAATCCCTCTTTTTCCCTTGCTCATAGAGGGCTCTCCCTTGGATGACTTTCTTGTAGATGGAGGTCCCTCAAATGCCTAAGATTCATCCAAAATCCAACTACATGTAATTTTACACTCATATCTCCCCTATAGATGAACATGTTCATATAAAATATTATTAGAAACTTTAAATATTAGACATACAACTAACTTTAGAATTTAATTTTAAAATAATATAAAAATTAAACATGTACTTAACATAATGTCATGGTCACTCTCAATTTGCTTTTGATGCTCAATAGGGTCAATGGCAGGTTAAGTCTCACATAGAAGAGTGTTAAAGGGAAAAACACTAAGATTCAGATCCTTAGTCATTCTAATGCATTGAGCCACACACACACACACACACACACACACACACACACACACACACACACACACACACACACACACACACACACACACACACATAATTTTAAAGAAACTAACTAAATAATTAGAACATACTATTTAAATTTAAACAAAAATTATTTTGTATGATGTCACCCCTCCTAGTCATTTCAACAAGATTATCAGACATAATCAAACACCTACATAGATAATACATTCACATCAATTACATTTACAATAAGTATAAAGGAAAATTATTAAAACAAATCTATATTACAATTTAACATTATGAGTTATCATACCTTAGTGAGTTGTTATGCAAATGAAATCACAGTAACAATGCCTATGTCTTCCCCCAATTGTATAGATGATGAGGTCTCCATTTTGGTCATAAAATAAACATAATATATGATTATTATTTGAGTGCACGCACGCACGCACACACACACACACACACACACACACACACACACACACACACACACACACACACACACACACACACACACACACACACACACACACACACACACACACACACACACACACACACACACACACACACACACGAACACGCGAACACTCATATTAATGAAAAATTACCTATGTATATGTATATATCGGTTAGGTAACATCAAGTTATATATTACTATATGGTAAATAATCTTGCTTTGGAAAGGATGGGACTGTCTCCTCTTGTAACATAAAATAATACTTAGATATTATTGAATTTTATTTGTAAATTAATTATTACCTTGTAAATATAGATATATCTAAAATTTAACATCTCAAATATTATTAATTTTTATTCTATTTTTCTTCAACATGCCAAATATATAAAATTCATGCAAAGGTGAATTTGAGGTATCCAAACCAAATGTATCTATCAAAAAATCATCAATGATAACCATAAAATCTATGCCCCTATAATAACCATGATAATTAGGTTATATCACATCCTTCTCATCTAAAGGTCTAGTGCATACAACACCACAAGATATATAATGTTATGGTCAAGCATCAAATTTTAGCTAGAGAATCCCCATGTCCATCATCTCCAACATCAATATGGGAAAGCTTACTCATATGCAAAACAATGGGGTTAGTACTTTCCTTAAGCACATGCAAATTTTCAATATTTACAACATACTTCACTACAAAGGGGATTGTCTCAGGCTGACATGGAGTTTAGATATAGACTCTTTCATGTTGATTTGGTACATAACATGCATCTAGTCTATCCTATATAAATCCTTTTCCTCAACCTTGAAACTCTGAGTAGTCAAAATAATTAATAATTTAATGGAAGATAAAATTACAATACAGTTTACTCAAAAAATAAAAATGAACCTCACAATTTTAATAAGGTGAATAATCAAATACCATCCACCATCATTCCTAAAATTTGTCTCTTATCAAATCATGATGGCACTAATGGATTGGGAACCATTTGGATGATAATAGAGGTAGTGCATTAGTTGTTTGATCAATGAATATTATGAAAATTTTGTATATTTTTTTATATTTTATCTCTCACACCAAACTTTGACAATTTGTTAGCATAGTAGGACCTACATCTCTCTCTAAGATACCTATTTGTCAATTTGACCCATTATTCAATACAATTGACATAGTAATTAATCTAATGTATTTTATAAATAATTATGATGGGTGTTGGTTGAATGGGGCTCCCTCACTATCTTAATTATCTCTTTAATCTATATTTTATTTTCTACTATATGTGCAGACAAATCCTCCTAACTATCTAGGTGGTATTGTAGAATTGTATAAGGCTTAGGATGGCTTGGAGGATTAGGGGGTTATGTGAATTATTTCCATATTCAATTCCCACATTTTATTTTAGACATAAATGGGTTTTATATGATATACAAACTAAAAAATAAATGGTTTTATCAAATAATTCAAATCCAAAAAAAACTACTAAATTTGGTGTTAATTGGTAGGATATTTATTTCCTTACCTCTCCTCATATGTGGAATTGATGATCATTTAAATAAAAATTATTTTCAAGAGATTTATACAAAAAAAAATTTAAGGTAATTTCATATAACATGAACATGGAGTGATGGTGTGCAATGAAAACTTATAAAAATGGAATGAGATGGTTTGACCTTTTCTTTTAACTATGTAGTTAAAAATGTGTGTGTTATACACTTGGTATTTACCAAGCCTAGGTAAAATAATTAATTCATGTTAATTTATTACCATATACATTTTTATTCTTCATTAATATTTTCAACCAAAAAATTTTCATTTTTTGGCCCCCCAAATTCCTACACTTACACCCCCCAATTCCATTCATAGATGACGGGGGTGAATCAGTTGCATGTTATGAATTCTACATGTTTACTTAGGGTTCTATTTTTTCCTTATAATATAATGTCATTTGGACTAAAAAACGACACCTATATCTTTATCTAAATCATTTTTTACAACCTTTATAGACTTCATTCATGATTATCTAGAAGTCTACTTAGATGATTAGGCAATTTTATTGTTATTGAAGGAACATCTATCAATGTTGTTATTGATATTAGAAATATGTCAAAATTTAAAAATTACACTAAATATAAATAAATTCATATTATTCACATCATTTAGTATACTTATTGGACATGTTTTCTGTAGTGATGGAATTCTAGAGAACCAAATAAAAATTATAGTCATAGTGGGACTTAAAGCTCCTATAAAAAAAATGAGGTTTGATCACTCCTAAGGCACACTAGTTATTACTTCACATTTATTTTCAATTATACATCCATTTAAAAACCTATATAAAATTTTTTGGACAAATAAATAAATTTTGAATGGACTCTTGAATGTTAAAAATTATTGCTAGATTTGAAACAAGAATTGGTCACTACAACATTTTTGGTTGTCCTAGACTGGAAACAACCATTCCATGGACATGTTGATGCATCAACAATAACATTAGGAATTGTATTATCATAACTAAGATATGTATGGATAGATTATCCAATTCACTTCACAAGTTGTAATCTAGTAGTAGCTAAGATAAATTACACTACCACAAAGTGAAATGCTTTAGCAATGTTTTTTGTGCTTCAAAATTTATGTCATTACTTTTTGGCTACCCCATTTGAGTTTTTCACTGATCACCAAGTATTTCAATAATTTATTAATAAATAAAATTTTGGAGGAATAATTTGTTGGTAGTTAATGCTTTTCCCATATTTCCATTTCAAAATCAATGTTAAATCAGTTAAGGAAAATTTAGGACTAGACCACCTTAGCCATATTCAAATAGGGGAGGAACTCGAATAACAATAAGATGAATCTCCAAGCACACATATTTTAAAAGTGACTATGATCCAAGAATATTTGGAGGATATTTTACAATTTATTGATCATAGTATATTTCTTGTGCATTATTTAGTATGTGATAAGAAACAATTAGTTTTACGAACTTTACCATTTAGCATTATCAATGGTTTTTTCTGTAAGCTCAAAACTCATGATGTTTTGTTTATATTGGCTTTGGAACATGAGAGCCATATGTTTTTTGAGGATTCATATAAAGGGGTATAAGGAGGAAATTTCATAGGTGAATTGACTACAAGAGAAATATTACAAAGTTAGATTTGGTGGCCAAAAATATTTCAAGATGCACACAAAGTTTAAAAACATTACAATGTATGTCAGAGGATGGGGAAACCTAACCATATGTATGAGATGTGGTTGAATATAGTTTTTTATATGCAACAATTTGAAAAATGGGGTATTGATTTCATGGGGATTTTAAATCCTACATCCAATTAATCCAATGCCAAATATGTTATTATCATGATATATTATTTCACTAAATGGGTTTGTGTAAATTTAACTCTATTTTGTAGTGAAAAACATGCTAAGAAAATTTTGTATGAAAACATCATAACAATTTTTAGATGTCCTATTAATTTTATAATTTACAGGGGTACACACCTTATGAATAATACTATCAAAACCTTATAAAAGAGTTTATGATTTCACATCATAAAATCATAGTAGATCATTATTAGATAAATAGCTAAGTAGATGCATCTAGAAAAGTTCTAAAAAATATGTGACTAAGATATGTAATTTTTAGAGATATGGTTTCAAAGATTGCATAATGTTGATATTATGGTATTATAGAATAAACTATTAATGTGTGACATGATGTACACCAATTAAACTAGTTTATGGAATTGAAGTTGTAATGTTAATGGAATACCTAGTTCCAAGTCTATAAATTTTAGTGGTAATATGGTTAGGGGATGAATAATATTTTCAACAATAATTTTTATAACTATGTCACATGGAAGAGACAAGGTAGTTGGAAAATTAAACTTATGATGTACATAAATAAATTGGAAGGCATGGCATGATCACAACCTAGGATCTAAACATTTTCAACCTGAACATATGGTTATAGTATATGACACCATATTTAATACCTACCTAGAATATATATGCATTAGATATAAAGGACCCTATATCATTCATCAAGTGTCAAAATAATGCACTATAATACTATGGGATATTTAAGGAATTATTCTTCCAAGAAGGATTAATGGTTGTTGGCTCAATCCCTATTGTCAATGATTTTCAAACACATGGAAATCATAAAATAAGTGTTGCATCTATCACAAATTAGATTAGAATTTATTTTTATGTTTTATTTTCTTTTTTCAAGCTTCATATAAGTATAAATAATTAGGAGAATATAATATCATTTGAATCATAAGAAATATAATGTGTAGTATAATGAACTTTTCAATAGCATTGGTTGACATAATTTAAGATTGGATTCCTGAGAGAAGTTTGTGATGGGTTTTTGAAAGAGATAAATCTAGGAAGGAGTTACGAGTAAAAAAATGAAAAGTGACACATGATCGATAACTCCTAACTTTACAAGGTAGTTAATGTTAGAATAAAATAAATACCATGAAATTCCCAAAAAGAATAGATTCTTTGAAAGGTAGTTAATGTTCAAAAGGTGAGAGTATTGGGAAATTAAATATGACTGCATCAAATCGTGGAAGCCAAATAAATAAAAATTGAATATAACCATAAAGCAACTAAAGGTCAAATCAAAATGATTATTTGAATATAATATAAACTTTTGGAGGTTCAAAAGGTAGATCAATGGATGGACACAAGCAAGGGTAAAGGAATTTCATAAAACATAGGACAATGATGCAATTCATATTTTGCAATTTGAATTGATTGAGAGAGTTACTTCTATATAACAATAAATTTGTACATTTGTAATGGAATTATTCAAAATCATTTTCAGCACATCACATATAAGATAAAATAGCCATACAACATATCCAATGCCTTTGTTAGATAATTAGAAGGTATGGTCATCATATTTATGCTATAAAAATAAAAATGGAGTGATGTTGATCCCTCAAAATTCATATATGTGAAAAATAGAGAGTCATTTGATTAACCATAAGCAGTCATATCAAAGTAGGGAGTGTATGCACTCCCTAATAGACTCTAAGGTTCAGATACCGAGTAGTTAGTGAGATTTCCTATCTTTGGCCAACACAAGGATTTAGTGATGACCCTCCTCAATAGATGAAACTAGGGAGGCATTATTTTGTTGAAATAGGTGAAAATTCACATCAATGCTGACACTATTTAAAAAGCTACATGGTTTTTAGTAAAGGGTAAATATTTGCATGTCTACAAGATGAAGAGCCCCCCATTCACTCAAAAATTAGAGATCCTTACACTTATATAACCAAAGGATTGTCCATTAATCAAGTTACTCCTACACCAATTCATGTCCTTGGAGAATGCATCATGCATTGATATGGAAAATAAAAAAAGATGAAAGGCAAGTTATAAAGGGATTAATTGATATTTCACAAAAAATGGTGAGGCTGAAAGAGAATATCAATTGGCTTGAATTCTTCATAGTAGATATCATAAAAAATATAGAGAATCTATTAGCTAGGATAACTCAATCCTTCTAGTATCAATTTATTTTAATTTTACTCTACTTCATTAGTGAACATCCTTTGAAGGATTAATTATGTTGAAATTAAATTATTGGCTTGCCAATGAATTCCCCAACTTGATATGGCCACACAATGGAAAAAACCTTCTCCAAGAGAGAAATTTCATAGCATGATGGGTATATATCCTAAACATGATTGCATCATACCCACATATAACTAAAGATGATCTCAATTATTCTAGGTTGATTGTACAAAAATACACAGTGGAGTTCAGATCATGATCCTTGAGTTTCAAAAATTGCCTATGATTACTCTCCCATTTTTTATTGACATCTATATACACATAATATTTTTAACTTTTATTGATTATTGATACTATGTAGCTTGTAGGAACCCGTCGATTCTTAATCTTTGTAAGTGCATGCCTTAAGGGGTACACCAAGAAAGGCGTGGTTAGACCATTAGTGATTCATAAGGTTATTTTCCCTTTTACCACTTGTCATATACGCACTCATCTCCTAAAACCATTTACCCTAAGCTTATTATTCATATCCTTACCCATTCCAGTATTTTACCATGCTTTATCCTCCTTCTATTGATCTAATTCCCTTTTGGATAGTCAGTTGTACTAGGTCAATTAGGTCGACCCTATACAATCTAGGGGTATTTTTCACTCTTTGATTTTGTTAGCCCTTCTACTGACCTAGCTTAGACCTAGTGAATTATCCCTAAAAACATATAACATCAACTAGGTTGACCCTATATAGCCAACATTTCTAGGAGGATTTAGGAAAAGATCCACCTATATATACAATTTTATTTCCAACCATTTGTAAAAAGAGAAGTGAAGAAGAATAAGTGTGAATGAACATCTACTTATTGACCATTCTACTTGAGAAATAAAGCTTAGGTTTCATATTTTCTTTAGAGATATGGATCTTGTCTTATGGAGAAGTCTATTAGATGCATAGATAGGTTGTGTAGCCTAGAGATGATTTATCTTTGTTATCCTTACATACCACAAAAATCTTTTGCAAAGCACCTTGGCCAGGGGAGAGATTGAGGCTCAATGGGTTCATGTTCAAGGTAAGTATTCCTAACTTTATTTATCCTTTGTAAGAGTAGATAGATAATGTAGTTGTTCTTCTTTCTTCCATGAATTATGATTTGATATACATTGATGTGAGCATATGTCTTATATGCATGTTTAGTTTACTTTATTTATTTTTAACCCTCACTTTGTGACACAAGCTTTGGTGAACACAATATTAGATTTACTTTCTTGTTTATTAGAATAGACTGAACATTAAACTTAAGACTCCTTTAGGGTTATTGCATGATTGTGTTCGACTATAAGCTTTGAAACACTTCTTAGTATGGTGTATTATGATAATTTATCCCCTAATTAGGTCTAGAAGATCCCCATATATGTCATGTTATTGCTTAACAAATTTATTTCCAATTGAAAGTGTAGGTATGCTCTATCTTCTCCAAGCCAGAATTGATTTATAGACATGATGCATTTTTGATTTCATACATTCTAGTAAATTTGACATGAAACAACCCTTGTAGGATTTGTTTACCTTATTTCATTTCTTTCATTATTTCATCATTATTTTTTATCATATATTTGCCATACTGGATCAACTTTGTTGACCCAATATCTAACTTTTATGTGCATAATCTCAGGAACAGGCTACTAGATCGACCTATTCAACCCAATATAGTTTTTAGCTTTTCAAGCATCTAGTCTAGACTACTAGGTCAACCCAATTGACCCTATACATTTTTAGGCACTTAACAACAAGTTTTTGTAAAACTTGATTGACCTAGTTGACCCAATTAGCAAAATTTGCAAGCATATATCAAGGTTATTGAATATAAATATTCATTCTCTACATCTCTGATCCACCAAGGTTCCTTTCTATCTCTCTTTCTCTTTCTTTATAGTCTTTCCTTTTACAGTTTATAGTATTTAAAACTTCCATTACATAGTCAACTAGATTGGCATTGCCAACCCAATTTTGTGTTCTAAGTGTTGTCTGGATAACTAGGTCAACTCTGTCAACCCTGTTCATTTTTAGACCTTGCTTCCACAGTATAGGTTTGACCCTGCCAACCCTATTCTATATTTTTTAATACATTATTGACTATATAAACATTATACCTTGTTTCAAAGTTAGAATTTACCTTATATGCTAGTAATTAATCCACATTTTCTTTTATTATTGTTTGACTACTTAGAATAGATCACATAACTTAATTAGGTGGTTTTTAATTAATCATTTAGTTCACTATTTTATATTTTATGCACACACTACCAAATCATAAAATATAAACAAGCATTTTAAAATTTATCTACCCAAGGCCAACCTACTTGGATTTCATCACCAAGGGGGAAGACGACTTGATACTCTAGTAAAGTATAAAGTTTGTTTAATGGTATATTCTGGATAATCACCCAATACCTTTATCACTTTGGTGTGTGAAGTGAGGAGGTAGGCCCAAATACCAAGCATATATCATTACCACTACAGTCCCTTTCAACCCAAACTACTTGAAACCATCTATAGATTCCCATTCTAGTTCCTTGCTTACAACCAACTTCCCATCACATTTAAAATCATATTTTAATAATCTAATAAACATTAAAGTTTACCAAATAGTTAGCTATTTACTTTCCAAGTTGATTTCTTACTCTTTGCTCAATTATATTTTGTATTACAAAAACTTGCATAAGCTAGTGTTGATGCAAGGTTTAATGTTGTGTGTTTCAATTAGATTGGAAAATGTTAATTCAATTAACTATTTTTTTCCTTTTAGCTATTTATTTTCAAACTGCTTGCTTAAAGTTATCTTGTTTCAGTTCACAAATCTATCATAAGTTTTTAAATTTTCCTTTCTGTTGTATTGGGTCAACCCACTTGACCTTGTACCTTTTTACATCCCTTATTCAATGTACTGGATCAACCTAGTCAAACTTGTATAGTTTGTAAACCCTATTTTCTCTTTTTCCAATTTGTGTTCACTATATTGGATCAACCCAATCAACCCTGTATAGTTTGTAGACCTTATTTTTGTGCTAGGTCAACCTAGTTGACCCTATATATTTTTTGTCATTCCCTATTTTCTTGCATTCTCATCTCTCTTTCCTACCCTTCATCATGGAATTTCTATTTGATGACAATACTGATTTGTAGTCAATAGACATGATGAATTTTACCAACCCTCATAGGTTCTACCATAGATAGAGTAGGGCTCCTCTTTTGGATGATAGTAATGTTCATATTACCACTCACACAATGAACTATGGGAACCCTCCTAATACTTCTTCATAGCATAATACTCTTTTCTAATTAGAAGACCAACCTGAATTAGATTATACACCCAAAATTATCTTCTTTATCTCTAAATTTCCTCAACATTGAGGAAAATATCCTTTTACCATTTATAATCTTATTATTAGTGGTCAAGTTGAAAAGCCTCATTCACCTACCCCTATGTTCTCAACTATATTTGGGGGTACCACTTTCTTTGATTCTCAGCCTCTTCATTCAATTATGACCCCTTCTCATACCATGACCTCTTCTTTTCTAACTTCTTCCACCTCCATGCCTAGTATATCCACTAACATGGTAGGTTCTACATCTAGTGGGCCTCTCATAAGATCCACTATCCTTAATCCTTCCACTATTGTATCATTTGATATTCAAGGTAATCACACTACTAGTACTTCTTCTCAACCATCTAGTAGTCTATATTTTTCTACACAATCAATTTTTTCCACTAGTGCCTCACATTATCTTAATTCCTCTCAAGCTCATATCAACACCAATAGTGGTACCCAAGCCACTTATACCACCTCTAATGTTTCTAATAATCCTAATCAAACACACCAACTATTGTTAAAATACTCAATCAAATTAATACCTTTCAAGATCATAACACAAATCAAATGATGAGAATGCAAAACCACCTTCTTCATCTTCAATCTCATCCTCAACCAATGGCTTGGGGCACACATACCTAGAATGTTTCCCCTTCTCCTCTCTAATATTATCAAGGAAATCTTATTCCTCAACCTCATTTAGTCAAAAAAGCCATTAATCATCTCCAAAATGAACCTATTACTACTCAAATTGATAAAATTGATGTTGGAGGTATCACATCTATAGTTTATTATAATGGATCAACCACTCCTACCCTTCATCTTAAAACATTTGGAAATATTTATAAGGATTAAATCAAATTAAACACCTTTGCCACTACCAAAATCTTAGCCAAAACTCTCATAAGTGATGCGCTGGATTGATACAACTAACTTATAACTCATTCCATTACTATTTTAGAGGATTTAGTGAATGCTTTAGTTCAAGAATTCCAAACTAGTGATCTTCCTAAAAATACTTTGGCCCACTTCCAAGCAACTGGTATTTTATTCTAAATTAGAATAAATGTGAACATAACATGCCAATGATAATCTTTTCCATCTATTTACCAATGCCCTTTTTCTTAAACTTTGATATTGGGTCTACACATTCTCTCTCTCCATGTACATTAGAAGAAGCTATTGACCAATATAAATGACAATATTTCCTTATACATCAATTTGAGCCACCTCAACCTTTTGTAGGTCCTCATCTCTTACTTAAGAACAATAATCACAATGTTACCAATGATGGTGTTATCAATTCTTATGATACAGTTGTCATTCCTACCCCTTCTTTAGAACTAGCTCCTCCTTCTCAACAATATACCAATCCTCATTTATCTTAACCAAACAACATTAATATTCATAAACCTCTATCCCTAGCTAAATTACTTAAGCATCTACCTAGGCCTCTTCCATGAGATCTTGACCCTACTTGTCTTATGAAATCCTAGTGTGATCCTAACAAGTTTTGTTGGTTTCACACTAGTTGGGGTCATTCTCATAACACATGTAGACAACTTCATAATTTAGCTATGGAATTTGTTCTTGGTCCTAATTTTGATCATGATTTTATCATTCAAAAGTGTCAACAATTTTTTAAAATCAATTTTAAGGATTATAAATCACATGACAAAACTCAAGCCTTGAACAAAGCTTTTTTTTCATTTATCTATCTAAAAAGAGCCTCTTCCTAATCATCAACCTATTCAAGACAATCAATACAAAGATACCCCTTCCACCAATAATGTATAAATTCTTGTTGAACCAATTTCTGAAGATAATGTGGTCATCATGATTAATATGTGAAGGGTGGTTGCTTTTATAGATTCTCAACCTATCTACACTCCATATAAATCATATCACGTTATCTAGGATTATTTTCCAACTCATTTAAATGAGTTGGGGCAATATGAACTTATTGATTTTGATGATTCAATTTTCAATTCTCCCTTGGATAACACTTCATTTTCTATTACTACCACTCTTTTTTCATCTTCTAACATTAATGACACTAAAATTTATTCTAACACTTATTCTACCAATTCTCAAAATCAACTTGAATTGACTAATTCATCATCACAACATAGTTTACAACCTTTTTCTAAATATTCCTCTTATCAACATAAATTCCAATGCACTTCAGCTCCTCCTTAATCATTATGCACTTATATCTAACAATATTCTTATGGGCTATGATGAATGGGATCCCATCACATAACTCACTAATATCCCATCCTAGATTATGTTCCTTGACCATATGAGGACTTTTTCCCATCATAAAAACTATCTTATACAACTATTATTAATATTAATGTCCCTCATCCTCCCCTAATAGGATGGGAGGTAGCCTTATCTGGATCCAAGGATAGTATATTACAATAATGTGAAGAGATGTCTATCAACATTGATGAAACTATAGACACTTTATCTTTCCTTAAAATTTCCCATAGCTGCTATGATTCTCAATGAAATTATATTTCATGTGGATGATCCTCCCTTATTCATTAGTGTTCAAATAAGATATATCCAAGTTAAGAGTATATTGATTTTTGAGGGTTATGTCACTTGCATTACCTCTCTTGACTTTATTAAGACCTTTGGATACTCAGAATGCAATCCCAAGTATACATGTAGCACCTACCAAGGATATGATAGAAGCCAAATGCCTCCTCTATGTTGTTTTTAGATTCCCATTACTATCGGACCTATCACCATCCATCTAAAAGTGATGATCTTTAACTTTCCCCTTTCTTATAATATCTTGCTTGTTAGGTCGTGGACTCATCATATGAGATCCATTGCTTCTTCTACCTACCAATGTGTTAAATTCCCTCATAATGGATCCATTTATAGGATTAAAGGTGATACTAACCCTTAAAATTTTGAACAATTCCAAGACCATGGTGTCTTCAAGATTATTACTCTTGAACCTTTGCTTAGTATCCATTTCATGAGTCACAACATCTTAATTTTCCCATTAATTCAACCTGAGGTTATAATGGACATCACAAACTCATTGGAAACATTCCTCATAACCTCTTATGTTTTGATGATGATGAGCCTGATAAGATTAACCTAAAGATAAAAACTTTTGATCTCTCACCTGAACTCATCTTGCAGCTTCTTGCTTCCTTGTAGCCTCATTCTCGCAAACCTCCTTGCAATGATATTCCCATAGTCTTAACCAAGAATCAACATTCTATTCACCACACTTCCTTGGATGACAAGGTCATCCTTACTTGTGCCATTGATCTTCACACCCTAGATTATGATGATGGTTATTCATTAGATGATTTGTTATTATGTGGTCTTGTATAGGCTCATGATGTTGAGATTGTACATTATCATTCTTCTTTATTTGAGTCTTTTTATATATCTTCCCATTTTCCTTCATTTATATTTCCTAATTTTAGTATTTTTCCTCTTTATCATAGGGTATATATGGCACCAACACCTCTATTTTTTTATAATCCTTGTAGGAATATACTCATAGATCATGTTATGACTGGGCCTTACCATTTTGCTAGATTCCTTGATCATCATAGTTGGTTTACTCCTAAGATTAGTACAATCTTCCTTAGACCTTTTGTATATCCCACTCCTCTCTTAGTAGAGCTCTTATCAAATTCTATTTCTTCTCCCACTATATTTTATCCTATACCCACTCCTACTATTGCTGAGCCTACCCCTAGTTCTCATCCCGTTGCTCCCTTCATTGAGCCTAGTTTCATTATTCCTCCATCACCTCCTTCCCTTGGTGATGGTTTTCTTCCCTTGCCTAATAAGGCTATATTTCCCACCAAATGGGCTAACAAGTGTTCTCCAACTTCTTCCAATCCTATTTTACCTCATTATATAAGTGTTTCTCCTAACACCACTCATAAGTGTATATGTTGCTTCCATGGGACAAATAATCATTATTATACCCATTATGATAAGTTGAGACAATATATTAACACATTTAATCCTTATTTACCTTCCTCAAATAAATTCATGCCTCCCTCAGAGGTTCTACCTGAATATATACCTAAGTATGGTGAGGTGTATTGTTTATGGAACCAATGTGGTACCCATCACACCAATCATTACCGTATCCTTCAACACCTTAAGGATTACCTTATAACTATTCTCAAACCTTTTATTCCTCCCACAAGTTATTCTTACAAGAAGGTTCATCCTTATTATCCCATTGCTCCACCTCTAGTGGTTTCATCCCCTCCTATGGTCCCTTTGTCACTCCACCCATGATTCCTTCACATGTGGACCTTCCCTCACCTATTGTTCCTTCTCCACCCATGAGTCCCTCACCTATGGATCCTTTTCCACCTGTGAGTCCTTCACCTATGGATCCTTCTCCACCATTGATTCATAAATATCCCTTAGAGCCCACTCCCATGTATTCTCTTTAGCATCCCTTGCTTGATTTTCCTCAGAATGATCCTTTGAATATTCCTAATTTTTTAGTTGAAGAGATTAGAAGAAAAGTCTTTTCCCAATTTTCATTGAAGATTGATGAGACATTAGCATTAATTAGTATCTAGATTCATAAATATTTATCTAATGTCTTGGATAATATGTGTGGGTAGTTTTATCAGTACTTATGAACACATATATGGTGCCTTTTCATTTACAATCTTATTGGATGTGTGCTCCAATTTTATTTTTCTATCTGTTATAACATTTGAAGTTGTGTCTAATTCATATTTTTATTATATAGTGCTCTTACTTTTGTACTATATATTTCTTATATTTTTGCATATGATTATATTTATTTATCATTACTTTCTCTTTATTTCTTGAGTTTTTCTCAAAACTCTCTTCTTGTGAATTTATGATTTCTTGCTTTCTTATCTCTATTTTTCACAAATAATTGTCATTGTGACTTAGTTATACAAACCCTATTCCCTTTGGTTTTTGTTTCCTTTTACCCCATGATTATTTATCAAATAATGCATCTCATTATACTTTCCTTTCACTAGTCTACCTTTGGATTTACTTTTTCCCTTCTTTCTTTTTCACAAACTAAGCATATACATGATGGAGACTTGAGATCACATGCTAGTTCATTTTTAAGCCTAAGTGTCATAGTCAGTATTTGTCTTTGGTTACTTATCTTCCTTTATCCTTAGCTTAAATCTCATTAATGTGTATAGTTAAATCTCTCATGATTAGTCATTCCAAATCCATATGGAGTAATCTTCAAAATCCATAAAAAGTTAAAAGCTAAATCATTTTACAAAAGGCATTGATTTAAAAGGTAAAAATATTCTTAACAGTCAAATCTCACTAAAAGACATGATTCAAAGCACATATCCTTCTTCTAATTAAATCTCAAAATCCATAGTTTATTTCACAATATAGTCAAGGTCCTTTGGGGTACAGTAGGCTAGTAGATTAGAAAAGAAGAATTTTAAAAAAATAGTGTTACCTACTTTCTCATATAAGTACCCAATCTTTGTAGTAAACTAATAGCTCTATAAGGGGTTCTAAAGAATGAGTAACACATCATGGGAAGGTGGGTCCATTTTAATTTTATTTGTACCAATATACCTTCATGAGTTAATATTAGTAGCACACTTATATGCCTATAAATATTTGTGTCTATAGCAAACAAGTTTCCTTGATATATTGATGGTCACTAGTCACTTAGTGTCTTCTCATATCCTTAATATGCCTCTTGTCTCCTAAGGTCTTCTCATATGATGCCTAAGTCTTTATTTTTACACTCCCTTTTTCATTCCCTATATCCCTCATATTTCCTCTTGAGAAATATTTTTTTATCTACTAATCACTCCCCTTGAGATCTCATTTGTGATTTGTTTTGTAATACTACAAATAAGACATGATATTCCTCACAAATTACCTCCTTTTTCCTTCCTATTACCACATCCTTTGTTACCTAATTATCTTAATTTTTCCACCCCAGTGGTGTTCTTTTTATAATTTACAGTGTAAGACCATGGATAAGACCTATCATTCCTCACAAAAATTTCCAATAAAACAAGTCACAAACAAAATTACATGTGTCAAATATGAGATAAGATGTGATTGATTATAAAGTTACATGTCATTAGCATGATTCCTAGATTAATCTACTATGTTTTATGCTTACTTCATTTCTCGTTCACTCTTATTTTTTGATTGCATGTAAGAATCCAACTATTTCTTGAATTTTTCATACTTCCTAGCTTGAATTAGTGTGATGAATTTAAGACCAATCTTTTGCCAATTTTGTTTCTCTTATACTTCCCGACATGATTTAGTATAATTGATTGACTTAATTAATTTTTTTATACCATTTGTGCCCTTTTACATACCTTCCATTTTATTACATAATTTTCATACTTCCCAATGCGATTTAATATGATTTTACTTGTTTTAATTTGGTGTAAAAATCTTTCACTTTGGTTTAAAAACAAATTCCTTTTTACAATCTTATTTTACCATCCCTTAGTTCTTTATACTTGGTCATTTTCTTATTATTACACATTTCCCAACTTGAAATAATGTGTAGTACATTTTTTATTGAATATATTTGACCAAGTCCTTTTTACCTATTTCTTTTTACCCATGCATGTGTTCTACATAATGCTAGAAAAGAATCCACATCTCATATATTTCTTATAGCATATACAACAACAACTAAATACATGTGATAGAAAGAAATATAACTAAAGCATCCACAACCATAATGATGACAACATACACAATCAACATCAATATGCCAAAATGATACATCATATATATATATATATATATATATATATATATATATATATATATATATATATATATATATATATATATATATATATATATATATATATCATGCATTTTGATACAAGTACAACCACATATAATGATCCAACTCTATGGTTGGGCCCCATCTTGTCTTTCTCATGGCCTAGCCATGTTGCCTATTGAGGTCTCAGTTTGACTCCTCTAAATAGTACACTATAAGTAGGCCATATGAGATCTCAATCCCTCTACCTATCCCTATAGATGTGATATTTATGCCTATGGCTATGCTAACTCAGTCTAGGTCAATGTATGAGCCTACATCAACTGAGTCTATATCACCATATATTCCTAGGTCATATATGTCACTATAGCTTTATATGCAACTCTCTCCTTTTCTATGGCATACAATGCATGTATCTCACTTGCACCCATCTCTGCTAGTGGTTGCATCCTCTCTCTCTATGCTCATATCTACCTTACTACCTCTCTAGCTAATCTGAACCAGCTCACCTAAGTTGGGTAGATGGTACACTAGGGTCCTCTAATGTAGTAGGGTTATATGATTTTAGGGTCTCATCCAAGATGTCATGGATTGATCCCCTCACAAGGGACCCCCATCTCTCCTCCTCATCCTTAGCACTACTTGCAAAACCACACCTAGATAGATACTAGATCACTATCATATCTCATAATATCTATCTACCTCTAGCCTCTATTTTATAATGAAAACTAAAGAAATAATTTAATCATCTTTATTACCTATCTATATCTTTGCCACTATAATCTCACCATCTGTGTGATCACCTAGCATAGTCTCTCTATCTATGTAGACTCCTAGCACCTCTTCTATAGGTCATCTCCTCAACTCAAATATATTTGTCATGGCTCATGTCTCCTCAACCTCCACTTGAGTGGCCTCTCTATCATCCATATCTCATCTATATCATCTATTAGGTCATCAAGGATGGTGATAGTCTCCACTCTCTCTTACTCCTCCTACCTCCATCGACACTATGCCCTCAGTGGTCATAGCTCATCTAGCTACAGAGCTCATGGTAGTATCTTTAATGCCACTACCTCCACATCCCTCTCCCCCTACTCTACTCCTTTTCATGCTCACCTAGTCTATGGCTACTCATGACATGGTCTGAGCATCAACCTCATCACTAATGGCCCTAATTCCCTCCTCTCCATGGCTCTCTCACATGCTAAGCCCACTTCTTGAGCATCAATATAGGTGCCACTAGATGAGATATTCTATCTTGGTACCTACTCCACTAGATGTGGCTCTCTTCACCAGGTATAGTGTCTAATCACCTCTATTCTCATTATAGTTGGTGTAACTATATACCATCTTGGCCATGTAGTCATTATGTGCCCATATGGCTACCACACTATGTCTGCACATCTCACTATCTATAGCACTAGAACATGGGCACAACCCACACTACCTATTCCTCTCTCAATTTTTGCACTTGAGGCAACCTATCATAGACCACATGGGGAAACCCAACTGATTGATACATGGGAAACCTCTCATAGATCCAAGCCATCAATAATATGATCGATCCTATCAACTTTTACCCTTTGACCAACACCTCATATAGATCATGTATGAGCTAAATCTAGATGACAGAGATAAGGTCATATAGTATGCCCTCTTATATAATCCTCCTTCTTAAGGCTACCATGAATAGTGGTACCTTGTTATCTAACTTGTGACATAGTACTCACTATATCACAAGTCCTATCATAGCCTTTTAGATATTCAAAATATACTATGCATATACATCAAACATACTAACTTGCTTACCTCCTAATATCATATCAGAGATGGTAGCCCACATAGATAAGGCTCTCCTCTCCTCCAAGCTATTTGGTATGCATGTAGTCATTGGTGTTCATATCATTAGTAGCCCTAGGATGGCATGCACATCCTCTAATATTATAGCTACCTCTGTCATGTCCCCATCCACCTCCCATCTAAAGGTATTAGTCAATTGTTCTAAACATCCAAGGAACATGACTAATAGATCTAAATTCAAGGGAATCTTACACATGTTATTTATCCCTCCTAGGCCTATAGCTACTAGCCTATATCTATCACCGATATTCAAACACTCCAATAGATATAGTAGCTAAGACATGTCTACCAATCTCTAGAACTGGGTTCATCCCTACAACCAAGAAATAATAAAAGACGTATTGGATCCTCCATGTTATGTATAGCCAAAATACATTTTTTTAAAAAATTTAATAAAAAAACAAGCCTAAAGTACTTAAATTCACTCATTATTACCTATTTTTAGTCTACTCAATCCTAATTACCCTTACCTAGTCATTTCAGGCCATTCTAACCTTATTTCGGCCTTTTACATGTATTTCTATATGATTATGGTTCTTTGGTCAACCTAGTTTGACCACAATTTCCCTATTTTTAGCTTGTTTGACTTAAAAATCTAAGTCAACCCTCTTATTTGCTCCTCCCTAGTATTGCATTGTCATTTTGAACCTTTTAGATCAGTTGGCAAACTATACTAGGTCGACAGTCTACAAAATGTATAGGATCGACACACACCTACTGGGTCAACAGTGTGGATATTACCCATTGTCAACCTATTGGGTCAACTAGGTTAACCCAATTGTTTTTGGCCACCAACCCCTTACAGTTTCCTCAAAATGTGCTTTTTGTATTTTTCTTCGTAATTCTTCAAACTCATTTACCTAATTGGCTTTTCCTACCTATAGAATCTAATTTTGCTTCATTTCCACATCTAAAAATGCTAAAAATTGTTTTTTTCTAAAAAATCACTTAATTCAACAAAATACTCAAAAATTGGCTTATGATATATAGTTGTGAACATATAGTGCACTTATTGTTGCTCCTGGAGCTCCCTCTCATCTAACATGTCATCTCCTCGTCATCCTAGCTTGTTTGGTCTTTAGAGCTCTTTTCCTCTCTTTCACAAGTCAAAATAACCAAATGACTTCTCTTTCCCCCTATTTAAAAACACTTTTCAAAATTCAAATTCTTCAATTATTATCTTGTTGATTCCTTATTTTGCCTATATCTTTGTTTTTACTCATCCATTTTTAAAAGCGTAAAATGCATTGGATTCATGATGATGTAGAAAATATTTTCCAATACTATATACCTAATTTACAAAAAAAATTACTTTTGGCTATTTTCACACTAAATTATATAGGTTCACCTAATGTTTTTCACATTGGACACCTTCACATCTCTTGCAGTCTACTTCTTTATCTACAACACTAAAGTAAGGGTATGTGTTTTTCAATTCTATCCTTTCCTTTATCTTGTTTACTATTTACTACACTTTACTTAGCATCAACATTGTGTGTTATCATGTTTTATTTCCTAAAGCACCATCCCCTATTGCACTTATGTGACAAGTGATGAAATTTGAGTGGGGCATATGTATACACATAATATTTTTAACTTTTATTGATTATTGACACTTTGTATCTTATAGGAACCCATCGAGTCTCAATCTCTCTGAGTTCATGCCTTAAGGGGTGTATTGGGAAAGGAGTGGATAGACCATTGGTGCTTCATAATATTTTTGTCCCTTTTTTCACTTACCATTTACACACACATATCCTAAAACCATTTACCCTAATATCATTCTTCTCATCCTTATCCATTCTAATATTTTTTCATCTTTTATCTTCCTTTTCTTGCCTTAATTCCCTTTTGGATAGTTAGTTATACTAGGTCAACTAGGTCAACCTTGTATAGTCTAGGGGTATTTTCACTCTTTGATTTTTAATCCCTTTGACTAACCTAGCTCAAACCTAGTGAATTGTCCCTAAAAATGTATAGGGTCAACTAGGTCGACCCTATACAACTGACATTGTTAGGAGGATTTAGGGCAAGATCCACCTATATATACAAGTTCATTTAGAACCATTTTTAATAATAAAAGTGAAGAAGAATAAGTGAAAATGAACATATGCTTATTGACCATTCTACTTGAGGAATAAAGCTTAGGGTTCCATATTTTATTTGGAGATATAAATATTGTATTATGGATAAGTCTTTTGGATGCATAGATAGGTTGTGTAGCCTAGAGTTGATTTGTCTTTGTTATCTTTGCATACCATAATAATCTCTTGTGAAGCACCTTGGCCAAGGGAGAGATTGAGGCTTGGTAGGTTCATCTTCAAGGTAAGTATTCCTAACTATATTTCTCCTTTGTAAGAGTAGATAGTGTTAGGAACCCATGCTAGTACTTTTCTTTATTTTATTAGTGTAATATTTGCTATGGACACATATGCTTTGTAAGTTATCCCGTGAGAATTTCATTTTATCTCACATTTAGAGCAAGTAGTAGTTTTTTATATTAGATTTAGTATATAAGTAAGTGTTGAGGCCAAGAAAATGCATCCACGAATTTATTGTATTGATCTTGCTCAAAAGAGGTTACCCCCTCAAAGTGGCCATGATTAATTTAATTTTTTTGAGTTTTTTACTAATTATCTAAATCTATTAAACCATGTTATTAATTTATATTATTTCATGCATTTTTATTAATTAATGTAGGAGGATCCTCTCATATGGCATCATAACACTTTTTAGGGCCACAATTTTTTTCTTCAAAAATTCTTAACTCTATTCTAATGCATACATCATTTTAGTAATTTTTTAGAAACTCTTAACTCTACTCTATTGCATAACTCAATTAAGTAATTTTTTTTAATATATTTTGGATTAGGTTAAAAACCTGATCATATTACCATGGGAATTTCTTGGGTGAAAGCCCTAAAACTCATCATGAGGAGTACCACAGGAACCCCAAAGTAGTTGGCCTATTGAGAGAACCTACCAGTGAAATGAGAAATGGCCCCTTCTTAATTGAATAGATCCCATCTATGAGGAAAACCAAGAGCTATCACATAGAGGTAAATCTATGGCTATAAAATTTCTAAAGAGTGGTAATCACTTAGACAACATTGGTGGATAGAGTGATATTTTTAAAACCCTTAAGTAACCATTAAAACTTAGGGCCCATTTCTATCAATTTCAAAATATTTCTAGTAGAATCAAAAAAATCAATTAGTAGAGTATCTATAGATTATCAGAGGACTTGAAAGTAGATATTTGATAAGAACTAGAATCTGCAAACCATCTATAGAGTATCAGTAGACTCTTAGAGGACTTACCACCAGACAAAAACAAAAAATCAAAATCAAAGAGTAAACTTTTATTATATTTTTTCCATATCTCTTCCTCTATAGCCCCATTTATCTAAAACTTTATCCCGACACCTAAAATTCTATTCCTCACATTTTCTTCCTTAAGGTCCCATAGCCCAATTCCACTCCTAATTCCTACAAATCACATTTTTCCTTTTTTCAAGTTTTTCCATAACTTCTATTTTTGTCCATTTTCCTCAAAAAAATTCCACAGTGTTCATCTCCCTTTTCTACTCTTTTTTCCCTCTGATAAATTTTCTAGTTTTCCATTTTTACTCCTAAAATTTCCTTCACCTTCATCAATCATACTCCCACTATAAAAAAATTAGTAAAAGTACCTTTACCCCTTATGATTTCACCCAAATCAAAAAATTCCTTTACTAAACGTGTCTTAACTCTATTTTTCCTACCTATTTCCAAAAAAAATCTCTTATTTTGGTTAGGGTAGTAACCCAAATAGGAGAAAAAAAATGGAGGATGAAATTACTTCCCTCAAGACCCACATCAAAGATCTTGAAGAAAAAATAATCAACATCAGTCTTCCACATACCACCATCAACAACGTACGACATCTAGAGTCCTCTTCAGACGTTGAGTTTTCTTCTTCCAACACTTTTCATGGGTTGAAGCTTATTTTTTATCAATTTAATGTAGATCTGACTGGATGGATCTATTAGATAGAATAATATTTTAGTCTACATAATACTTTTAATGCCAACAAGGTCTCACTTGCATCCTTTCACTTAGAACATAGAAAACTTTAATGATATCATTGGTATACCAAGGCTCATGACAAGCCCATATGGACCAATTTTTGCACCTTCATTTTGTAATGATTTGGCCTTAGTGCTTTTGATGACTTCACTAGAACACTCATTAAACTTCACCAAATAGGAACCATGAGAGAATATCAAAAAAAAATTTAAAAAATAGCCAATCACATAGAGGGATTATTTGATGAACTCTTTAGGATTTGCTTTGTCAGTGGATTAAAGGATGCAATTTAATTTGAGGTCAAAATTTTCTAGCCTAACATGATGATGGAAGCCTTAGGGCTGGATAAATTGGTAGAGGATAAGATTTCAGCTCAGTAGTGATTCAAATCTAATTTTGCTCCATTCAAAAATACAGCTCTACAATGATCTCAAACAATACCAGCCCTTAAGACCACTCATATCAAGTGTTTAATTGAAGTAGAGATTGCAAGCACATAGAGAAAAATGACTATGTTACAACTATGATGATAAAATCACTTGAGTACATTGATGTGTCAAGCAAAATCTTTACCTATTACATGTGGACTCTCCCCCCTCAAAACTAAAGATTGGGAAGATGTTCAAGATACAACAAATGATTTGGAAGAAGCTTAGTCGATTGTGAAACTTGATTCTCTAAAATACCAACCAAAGATCTCTCTCCATGCCTTAGTAGGAGTCACCAACCCATAAACATGTGAGTTAAGGGCTAATTTAAGAAATTCCCTCTCACAATGCTCATTAATTCTAGTAGCACTCATAACTTCATTGGCCCTCAAATCACCAAATAAGCTGATTGTTTTGTCTATCCTTACTCCAACTTTGAAGTCATGATTGTGAATGGGGGCACATTACCTTGCAAAGGGAAGTGTTTTAATATGTGTATCTCTATTAGAGATTATAACTTGCACTCTAACATGTTTGCCTTTCCCTTAGGCAGATGTGATGTTGTTTTGGGAGCCTAATGGTTATGCACACTTGGACCCATCTTATGGGATTTTGCTTAACTTTGGATGAAATTTTTAGATAATGGGAAAAAACACACATTAAAAGGCTTACAAATGGGCTCTTTCAACATCATAAATTCACATCACATGGAAAAACTTCTTAAGAAGAATTCACATAGTGTCATTGCCCAACTCTATTCTATTCAAGTGCAACCATCAATTGATGCCACTACTCCTTCTGATCTACAAACTATTCTGCATAGGTATGTAGATGTCCTTTCCAAACCCATGGGATTTCCACTTTCATGGCTAAAGGACCACTATATTCATCTCCTTTTTGGAAGTATTCCTCCCAATATATGGCCCTACCACTATCCATTTCATCAAATTACTAAGATCGAGATGTTAATGTAAGACTTACTGAAGTAAGGCATTATCCACCCTAGTACCAACCCATATTCTTTCCCAGTTCTCATTGTTTAGAAAAAATATGAGTCATGTCACCTCTACATTGACTCCCACACACTTAATCACATCATAATCAAGGATAAGCTCTTGATCCTTATTATTGATGAGCTTTATGGCACTCATTTTTTCTCTGAGTTAGATCTCTACTCTAGATATCACCAAATCTAGATTCATGAGGATGATATCCCTATGATAGATTTTTGCACACATGATGGCCACTATGCTTTTATATTTGTTGTCCCCCAAAAATATCAGTCATTTTTTTTTGGATAGCATTTGAAATTTTTTGGGCCCACAGGCCAAAATTATCTCTTCCCTTCCCAAAAATTGTTCTGTGCATTCAAATTCTCCATTTTTCAAGTTTTTTAGATTTCTACAAACTCTATAGGCTTGAAGCTATGGACTCTATAGGTTTAAATCTATGAACTCTATAGACATGTTTCTATGGACTCAACATGCTTAAAATTAGCAGGTTTAATAGGTTCAAAGGCTTCTACGGGCAAGTTCAATCAAAAGAAAAAGTTTCCAACACTTAGTCATTTTCAAGATTGGTTCAATGCCTTAGTTCAACCAAAAGAGTTCATCAGCAAGCTTTATGCAGTGTTTGAACCGTTGAACTGTTGAACCTTGAACCATTTTGGTTCAATGGGTTCAATGGGTTTAAAGGTTCAACGTCATCAACAAGAGTTAAGCGCATTTGTCAAGGTTCAAAGTTCAACCGCTTCAAGGTTCAACGGCTTCAAAACACTTATCAAAGAGAAGAAGGCTTGAACCATTGAACCACTTTGGTTTAAAGGTTCAATGGGTTCAAAGGTTCAATAGGTTTAATGGCCCTATGGTTCAACACAGTTTGGCTTAAAGCGTTTGGTTCAAGCGGTCAAGTGAATGAATGGAATACAAGAGATTGAATTGATTGAACCATTGAAACAAAGTTGGTTCAATCGATCGGTTCAATCGACAGGTTCAAAAGACTGCCCCAAAGCCAAAGGAAAAAAAATCTTTACAGAGGGTAGTGAACCAAGCTAACAGCCCTTATGGAGGGCAGTGAATCAAGCTGAGTGCCCTTACAGAGGGAAATGAGCAAAAATGAACAAAGAGAATTCCTTTAGAAAAGTAAACTAAAGACAAACAGCCCTTGTGGAGGGAAAACAAGGAGTAAATGAACCATTTCAAAAGTATAAAGGATATTTTCAGGCTTAAACAGTCCTTATAGAGGGCACAGTTCTCTTTCAAGAAAAGAACATGGCAAAATGGTTAAGGCAAGAATCCTTCAGACTTTTTGTCTGAAGTAATTCACCTAGGAAGAAAGGCTGATAGAAAACCCAATGGAAAGCAGAGGCAAAGTGAAGGAAGATTTCCTTTAGACAAACTGTCCAAAAGAATTCCTTCAAACTTTTTGTCTGAAGGAAAAGTCTGCTGAAACAAAAAACCTGTCGAGGAAATAAAAGCTCGAAGGCCACCTGAAAGATCCTGAAGGGTAGGTACCCTTGTGGGAGGCTCTCACCAGGGAAAGTGGACCATTTCTCAAGACCCCAAAGGGCAAGTTCCCTTTGGGAAAAATCAAACCTCAAGTTACAGCAGAAGCTACCACGTGTCCCTCATAAAATTGTAGTAGAAGCTGCCAAGTTCCATCTTTTGAGACACAATTTTTAGTAACTTTCAAAATAGTGGAACATGCCATGTGTCATATATAAATCTTAGCAGAATATTCCATGTGTCATCATCTACAAGACTCTCAAAAGGCCCCTAAAGCCTCTATAAGTTAAGCGGATGCTGCCACATGTCTTCTCCTATTTCACAACAGAATGCGCCATGTGTCACTTGTTAAGAATAGTGGAAAGTGACCAAAGTAAATAAGAAAGACATGAAGGAAGTGCTAAGGAGGATGATAGGCCCATAGCCATCAAATAGGGAAACCAAATAGCCATTAGCTTTCAAATGATGATGGACGAGAACATGTCAAATTTGTGACAATGAAATAACTATTGGTCCTTGTAGGCTTAAGCATAGATCTTGTGAACAAATTCAATGACTGGCTAAAGAGGTAGCCTGAGAGCTAAGATTGCACAAATAAGGATGAAATACAGGAAGGAAAGGAGGAACAATGGAGAAAGATCAAAAATATCAATGCATGGGAGATGTTTCTAGAAGGTAAAGTATTCCACTAGGTGGACATCGGAAAGCATAAATATTCAATGGCACAGCCTATCTTTTTGCATTGAGCAAAGTGAACAACTAGAAACATATAAAGGAAACACCTAAGGTGGCCCATATTAAAAATTGATGCTCGATTCTAGCATAGCCCATGGACAGAATTTAAAATACATTGAATGCATCATAAACCATCATTTTTGTGAAACAAAGTGCCCAAGTCTTTTTTGAAGCACTATATATAGGACTCTCTCTTATTGTCAAAAGGGGATCTCAGTCTGTAATCAAAAACAAAACTCTGCCCAAATTGAAAGACATTACTGAGACTTTGAGCTCAAATTGTTGATCATATTTTGTTATTTGAATAAGAAAACAAGTGACTTTTTAGACTTTGTGTTAGAATAGCTTGGTTGTTAGAGAAATTATTCTTATGTTTGTTTCCTTAATACATTTTTTTTCCATTTGATTAAACAAGAAAAATTAGTGAAAGTGATCGAGAAGGTGTCTTGAAGCCGGCTGTGGAGAGACTTTGTGATGCCAAAATTATCTTTAGTCTGTCTATTTTTCTATTCCTATGTAAAAGATCTTGGGATGACTTTGTGCCCTCATCATCCTTCATACTCTGTTTCTATGTAAAAGACCTTGGGATGACTTTGTGCCCTCATTGTGTTTCATATTTCACTCTTTGGCAATTGACGTGGAAACTTTGTGCCTCATTTCATCCTACTATGTTACTGCATCCTATTACAGTTACTTATCATCACCTGAAAGATTCCTTTTGTCTATTGAATAACACTTCTAAAATAAGAGGAGTGTCTTCTATCATTTTATCAAGATTTCTCCTTTGATTTGTGAACATCATCTCTGAAAAAAGAGAGATGGATAGTTTATCCTACCCTTGAGTGTTAGTTTCTATTTATATATATAGTATATAGCTCCTGTATATCTACAAAGAACCTCCCCTTGATGAGAGGAGAGATTTTCCCCCCTTTGATGTAGTAAACCTGCACATCTAGCTGACTAATTTCCCTATGTTATGGTTGAAGAGACCTATTTTTCTCATCAATTAGCTGATCAACAAAATATTCACCCAACAGTTTTTGGTGACTCCACTGGGGATGAACGTGCAATCTGAAGCCTCAAGTTTCAGATTGAAGCAGTCCATACCCTTATCCATTATAGACTCTGATGACTCAATTCTATGTCTTACCCATTATCATTATAGCCTTACCATCTCCCTCCACTTCCATGCCAACTGGGATAGAATGCGTAGTTTGAAGCCTCAAGCTTCAAGCTAAAGTAGGGCTAGTTCTTTCCCATTTTTGTTTTACAATCTGGCAACTCCATGCTATATGTAAATCCAAAGGGCTAAAAGTATTGTTGACCCTGTATTCAAGTTGGTACAGAAAAGTAATTTTGATATGTTTCCTTCACCATCTCGCCTCCAACGAACTAGAAACTTTCCTCCTACTAAAGTCAAGTCTCCATTACTAGGCAAAGTGTCCATTTCTACTATTAATAAAGCTTTATCAATACTTACCCCTCTGAGATTTGTTATTCCACCTTTTCATAGTCATACAATGGTAGTTCAAGGTCCTTAGGGTAACTCTTTTGGCCCACTCAATTTGACTCCACCCCTACATGAACTTCCACACAGCTCAAGAGAAAAAATCCCCCCAAATTCTATGGTGATGGGAAGGTTCATCTTGATGAACATATTACAGCCTTTAGCATAGCCTGTGGTGTAATAGGAGTGGAATTTGAAGATGTGGTAGTCAGGATTTTCATGGAAAAACTACAAGGTACTGCTATAGACTGGTTCTACCATCTGTAGGCTCAGTCAGTAACTGACTAGAACACACTCAAAGCCAAGTTTGAAGCAAGATTCAAACCTACAAAAGATACACATGCCCTACTATCCCAACTCACACAAATGAATAAGGAGCCTCATGAACCAATGAGTTATTTCATATCCAAGTTCAACAAATTGAGGAATAGGATTCCTACTATTGCTCAGCCAACAGCTGAGAATCTCAAATGTTTCTTCATCAACTCTCAGTTACTTAAAGTAAGTTTTCTACTGAGACGTGCTGGCCAAATAGACCTTGCTATAGCTCAATATTTGACCACTAAGGTGTAAGATGACCTTATCTTGGTAGGAAAGATAAAGAGAGATCCAAACAAAGGTAAATCCTCTTCATCTTCTAAATATCCATCTACAAGTACCACTGATCCAATGGTGCAAAAGCTAGCAAATGAATTGCTGGCTCTCAAGAAGCAAATGGTACAAGGGATATCTTCAGCTCCTTTGTACAAAGATATGCCAAGAAGGACATTCCCCAATCAGTCATACCAAGGCAACGCTGCCAAAAATCAAGGACAACCAAATCATTTTCCTCCCCCATAGGGAAAACTTGCCATTGAAGCACCCCCAACCAATTCAGTAGTTGGATATCTCAAAACAAAATCTAATTTCTCTTTCTAGCCTAAATTGAATCAAGAAAATGACATTGATCTCCTTGCAAAAGGCCAAGAAGAATTAGCTAACGACTCCAACATTGGTTTCCTGAATTACCAAGATGAACCCAGAGGTAAAAGTGAAGCAGTTGATGGATCATATGCTATATTCACCCAGTCCCAAAACTAGTCAGCCTAGTAAGTTGATAAGGGAAAAATAGGGGAAAGTTATTAGCCTAAAATCTCAATTGCCAAATGAGGAACTTCTCTGCCTTTCCAACCAAAAGACCCCATGAGTAATAAAAAGGTAAGTACATCAAGCATTCCTCCATCTCCAACTTTAATTTTCATAGACTAGTCCTCCCCATCCTAAAAACTAAAAAGATGAACTACCTTCCTCTATTCCTAATCAATTTCAGTCATTTGACATAATCGACCATGTCAAGAAGACCAAAATTCAAATGTCTAAATTTGAATTCCTACAAGCCAATCTTGAACAGTTGGATAGGTTAGTTCAGTGTGTGAAGAATAAATTTGTCCCTGCGAGACAAGATGTTAAGAAGGTAACTCATAATTCTCCAAAAAACATGCCCATCCCAAACAATCTTGTCATTACTTGTCCAGCTGCCCTTGGGAAAATAGAGCCTTTCTATGTTTCTCTATTGATAAATGGTCACAAACTAAGCAATTGCATCATAGATTTAAGTGCATCTAACAATGTCATGCCTGCCAAGGTGGTAGAATATTTTGGACTCACACTGACCAAAACATTTCGGAGATGTTTCTCCATGGAAAACAAACAAGTACCTCTACTGGGACAAATCAAGGATGCCTAATTTGCATTTGCAGCATTCCCAGACAAAAGAATCAAGATGGCAGTCCTGGTGGCTGATGTTCTAGCCTCATATGGCATTCTTCTAGGGAAAAATTTCTGCAAAGATGTTGGTGGAGAATTGAGCATGGACCTATCTGAAGAGAGGATCCCTGTCAAAGGCATCATGTAGAGGTTATTTCCTAAAAAGGAAGAAAAATATGGTGTGACTTAGACATCAGCCCTTGAAGCCCAAATTTTGTTTGAGTCTTCAGGTATGGATAATTATTTTTTGACCATAGAAGATACTCATGTTTCAGCTGATTAAACCCTCAAAAATGATAGGCTAAAAATTATTTCAAATAGAACAGCAGAAGACATGATAAAATGTAATGCAAACACAAAAGAATTCCCCCTCCCAAGCAAAGATAAATCTGAGAAAGGATCAATTTCAAATAAAGTATGGATGTTGGAATTTGATAGTAGTTGTTCCTCCACTAGTTCAAGGGCTGGGATTGTGTTGATATCTCCTTAAGGAGATATTTTTCCCTCTTCATACAAGTTACAATTCTACAATACTAATAATACTTCTGAATATGAATCCTTTCTACTCAGATTGAAAGCCACTAAAAACAAGGGCGTCAAACTCCTTCATGCCAAAGGAGATGCCGAGTTGTCAGTTTGTTAGGTGAGAAACCTGTACCAAACCAAAAATGAGAAATTGTGCCACTACCGCAACATAGTCAGGGATCAAATTGAAAGCTTTGATGCTTTCAACATCTCTACCATACCCAAGGAATTCAATGATCGAGCTGATGCACTGGCTATTTCAAAAACTCTCTTAATCCCTCACCTAGACTTTATAGGAGGCAAATACACCATTGAGCTAGTTTTTTGACCAAGCATACCTGATAATGCTAGTCATTGGTAGGTGTTTAATAATGACAACCAAATCAGCACCTTTTTAGAATAAAGAGATAGCTTCAAATAGTTGCACTTTGAAGGCAATAATCCTCAAAAGCTTGAATCAGCTCCTAAAATGAACTCAGATGCAGATGAAGAATTCTTGCAACTCAAAGGGAATAAAATTCCAAAGGTCTAGTTTCCCTTGAAAAGTTGTTTGACAAACATGACAGATTCATCAAACAATAACAAATAGATTCAAAATCCTCTCAGGGATTTGATCAGATAAATTTGGGTACCAAGGAAGATCCCAAAATGGTGAATATTGAGAAATGCTGCACTCTTGAGGAGAGATTCAAGTTCACTACTCTAATCCAACAATACATGGATGTCTTAGCATACTCTTATGATGACCTAAAGTCTCTCAAGCCTGATAAAATCTACCATGACATTCCTCTCAAAGCTGACTCAGTACCTTACAAGCAAAAATCTAGGTAATACAATTTGAAGATATCAGGTACTATTCTATCTGAGATACAGAAAATGCTCAATGCTAGGATAATTTTCCCAATCCATCATTCCACATGGATTGCCAACATAGTCCCTATAAGGAAGAAGAATGGTAAAATTCACATTTGTGTAGATTTCAAGAATCTGAATCAATCATCTTTAAAGGATAACTACCCTTTACCCATCATGGATCAAGTGCTTTAGACAGTGACCAGCTCAGAGATGTTATCAATGCTAGATGGATTTTTATGATGCAATCAAGTTGAAGTTAGTGAATTAGACTAGCACAAGACTGCCTTCACCACACCTTGGGGCATGTTTGCATATAGAAGGATGCCTTTTGGCTTGATAAATGTTAGTGCCACCTTTTAGAGAGAAATGGACCTTGATTTCAAAGATGAAATGGGTAAGTTAATTGTAGTTTATCTTGATGACTTGACCATTTTTTCTAAGCTTCACCTGGATCATATACGCCACTTACAACAAGTGCTAGAGCGCTATCGCCAAAATGGCATTTCTTTGAACCCCAAGAAATCTATTTTTGGAGTAATAGAGGGGAAACTTCTCAGACACATTATGTCTAAAGAAGGCATAAAGATTGATTCAGACAGAGCCAAGTCTATCCAAGAGCTTACCTTACCTACAAGTAAGACTGTTATTCACTCTTTCTTCAAAAAGGTGAATTTCTTATGAAGATTCATCCCCAAATTTGTTGAGAAGACTTGACACATTATGAACATGATGAAGGGAAAGGCCACCTTCAGCTAGACTGAAGAAGGCAAGTCGACATTTGAGGATATCAAGACTACCATTGCCCATGCTCCAATTTTAGTTTGTCTAGACTACAAAAAAGAGTTCATCATATACATTTATGCTTCTGAACACATGTTTTCAGCAATTCTAGTTCAATAGGATAAAGAAGGTATGGAATTTCCTATTTCTTTCATGAGCTACCCTCTCAAAGCTCATGAGCTAAAGTACTCAAACATGGAGAAGCATGCTTATGCATTTGTGAAGGTAGTTAAGCATTTTCGCTTCTACATCTTGAATTCTCACACTACTGCCTTGGTTCCTGATACCACGGTCAAATCCATACTAACTCAATAGGAATTTGGGATGAAAAGAGGCAATTGGATTGCAAATATCTAGGATTTTGATCTAGTCATCAAGCTAACAAATTTGGTACAGGGAAAAGGCCTATGCCAATTAATTGTTGATAACAAACCTGAGGAAATAGAGCATGAAGAAGTAGAGGTGGAAGACACACCGATAGTCCTCTTTGTCTCCACCATGAATAAGTGGTATTTAGATATTTCTCATTTCCTTACTATCAAGTTGAAATCTACCAATTTTTTCCTTTGGGACAACGACTTGTACAAGAGAAGCCTTTATGGAGTGTTCCTTCACTGTGTGGACAAAGAGAAACAAAGCCAACTTTTGGAATATTTTCACAATCTATCTTGTGGAGGACATTTTTCTACTCCTATGACTGCCCATAAAATTCTACAAGCTAGGTATTATTAGCCAACTCTTTTCCAAGATGCATATAAGTGGGTGAAAAAATGTGAACTGTGCCAGTAATTTATTGGAAGACCCAAGTTAGTTGCCCTACCTCTCAAGCCAGTGGTCATAGAGGAACCATTCCAGCAATAGGGAATTGATTTTATTGGAGTTGTAAATCTATCTTTAAGTGCTAGACATGATTATGTCCTTACAGCAACTGACTACTTCACCAAGTGGGTGGAAGCCATCCCAACCAAGCATGTTACTTCAAGAGTAGTGTGAAATTTCCTCAAAGACAATATCATTTCTAGATTTGGGGTCCCAACTAAGATTATTACTAACAATGTAGCTTGTTTCACTTCCCACAAGATTACACAATTATGTTTCTACTATGGGATTACTCTCTCCCATTCTTCTGATTACTTTCTACAAGGGAATGGATAAGTTGAATCAAGCAATAAGAACCTGGTGACTATCATCAAGAAACTGGTGGATGAAAACTAAAGGACATTGCATAAAGCATTAGTTGATGCTCTATGGGTAGATAGAATCACACCAAAGGGGGCAATTGGTATGTCTTCTTTCCACTTTCTTTATGGTATCAATGCTGAGATACTAATCACCTTGGAATTGTCAGCATTAAAATTGGCTAAGGCAATTGAAGATCAGATATATGAAATCCCCCTTGATAAGAGGATCATGTGCTTGATTGAGCTAGATGAATAGAGAACTATGGTGGTAGATCCAATTGCTTCCCATCAAAACTAGGTGAAGAAGCTCTTCGATTGAAAGGCAAAAAACCATGATTTCTAGGTTGGAGATCAAGTCTTGTTGTGGGACAAGAGAAGAAAACCAAAGGGAATGCATGGGAATTTTGACTCCCTTTGGAGGGGCCTATTTACTATTCACTATCTCAATGGTGAAAATAGTTTCTTGTTGAAATATCAAGATGGTACGCCCTTTTCATTGCCTCACAGTGGGCAACATCTGAAACACTTCAATCTGTGAAGTATCAAATAAGATTAGCTTGTACAATATGTATATTTGTATAGTCTTTAGTCCTATTTTTGTGCTTTAATTTTTGTTTTTGTCACCTTTATTTTTGGATAGCATGACTCCATATCCAAATGGAACACTTCAAGGCACTAGAGATTTTGGTTTCTACTCCCCTCAGTTGTTCCAAGTTTTCAACTGAAGAAAGTTCCCCAACTGGATACAGCTATTGTCCCCCAAAAATATCAGTCATTTTTTTGGACAACATTTGAACTATTTTGGCCCCATAGGCCAAAATTATCTCTTCCCTTCCCAAAAATTATTTTGTACATTCAAATTCTCCATTTTTCAAGTTTTTTAGATTTCTACAGACTCTACAGGCTTGAATCTATAGACTCTATAGGTTTAAATCTATGAACTCTGTAGATATGTTTCTACAGACTCAACATGCTTGAAATCTATAGGTTCAATAGGTTCAAAGGATTCTATAGATGAGTTCAATCAAAAGAATAAGTTTCTAACACTTAGTCATTTTTAGGATTGGTTCAATGCCTTAGTTCAACCAAAAGAGTTCATTGGCAAGCTTTTATGCAGTGTTTGAACCATTAAACCGTTGAACCTTGAACCATTTCGGTTTAATGGGTTCAATGGGTTCAAAGGTTCAACGTCATCAACAAGAGTTAAGCACATTTTTCAAGGTTCAAAGTTTAACTGCTTCAAGGTTTAATAGCTTCAAAACACATCAAAGAGAAGAAGGCTTGAACCATTGAACCACTTTGGTTCAAAGGTTCAACGATTCAACAGATTCAACAACCTTATGGTTCAACATGGTTTGGATCAAAGCATTTGGTTCAAGCAGTCAAGTGAATGAATGGAATACAAGAGATTGAACCAATTGAACCATTGAATCGTTGAACCAAAGTTGGTTCAATTGATTGGTTCAATTGGTAGGTTCAAAGGACTACCCCAAAGCCAAAGGAAAAAAAGTTTTTACAGAGGGCAGTGAACCAAGCCGATAGCCCTTGTGAAGTGTAGTGAACCAAGCCAATAGCCCTTGTGGAGGGTAGTGAACTAAGCCAACAGCCCTTGCAGAGGGTAGTGAACCAAGCTGACAGCCCTTGTGGAGGGCAGTGAATCAAGCTGAGTGCCCTTCAAGAGGGCAACAAGCAAAAATTAACAAAAAGAATTCCTTCAAAAAAGTGAACTAAAGACAAATAGCCCTTGTGGAGGGTAAGCAAGGAGCAGATGAACCGTTTCAAAAGTTTGAAGGATATTTTTGGGCTTGAATAGTCCTTGTAGAGGGCACAATTCTCTTTTAGGAAAAGAATGTGGAAAAATGGTTAAGGCAAGAATCCTTCAGAATTTTTGTTCGAAGGAATTCACCTAGGAAGAAAGCTCAATAGAAAGCAGAGGCAAAGCGAAGGAAGATTTCCTTTAGATAAACTGTCTGAAAGAATTCCTTTAGACTTTTTGTCTGAAGGAAAATTCCACTGAAATAGAAAACCCGTTGAGGAAATAAAAGCCTAAAGGTCACCTGAAATATCTCAAAGGGTAGGTACCCTTGTGGGAGGCTCTCACTAGGGAAAGTGGACCATTTCTCAAGACCCCGAAGGGCAAGTTCCCTCTGGGAAAGATCAAACCTCAATTTCTAGTGGACGCTGCCACATGTCCCTCATAAAATTGTAGTGGAAGCTGCCAAGTGCCGTCTTCTGAGACACAATTTATAATAACTTTCAAAATAGTAGAATGTGCCATGTGTCATCTACAAAGCTCGATGGAAGCTGCCACATGTCATCATCCACATGAGTTAAAAAGAGTCCTGAATGTTTCTATAGTGTTTCTATGAGCTCAATGGAAGCCGCTACATTTCATCATCTGTAAGACTCTCAAAAGGCCCCCAAAGCCTCTATAAGTTAAGCAGATGCTGCCATGTGTCCTTGCCTATTTCATAATGGAACATGCCATGTGTCACTTGTTAAGAACAGTGGAAAGCAGCCAATGCAAATAAGAAAGACATGAAGGAAGTGTTAATGAGGATGATAGGCCTATAGCCATCAAATTTAGGGCAACCAAGTAGTTGTTGGCTTTCAAATTATGATGGACCTAAACACGTCAAATTTGTGATAATGAAATAACTATTGATCCTTGCAAGCTTAAGCATAGATCCTGTGAACAAATCTAGTGATCGGCTAAAGAGATAGCCTAAGAGCTCAAATCGTACAGATAAAGATGAAATACAGCAAGGAAAGGAGGAACAATGGAGAAAGATCAAAAATATATGTGCATGGGAGATGTTTCTAAAAGGTAAAGCAGTCCACTAGGTGGACATCAAAAAGAACAAATATTCAATGACACGGCCTGTCTTTCTACATTGAGCAAAGTGAACAATTAGAAACACATCGAGGAAAAACATCAGGTGACCCATATTAAAAAATGATGCTCGATTCTAGCATAACCCATGGATACAATTTAAAATACATTGAATGCATCATAAGCCATCATTTTTGTGAAACAAAGCACCCAAGTCTTTCTTGGAGAACTATATATAGGACTCTCTCTTATTGTCAAAAGGGGATCTCAGTCTATAATTAGAAATGAAACTCTACCCAAATTGAAATACATTACTAAGACTTTGAGGTTAGATTATTGATCATATTTCATTATTTGAATAAAAAAACAAGTGACTTTTCAGACTTTGTGCTGGAACAGCTTGGTTGTTAGGGAAATTGTTCTTATGTCTATTTCCTTAATACATTTTTTGTCCATTTGATTAAATAAGTATAATTAGTGAAAGTGATATGGAAGGTGTATAGAAGCCAGTTGTGGAGAGACTTTGTGCTGCCACAATTGTCTTTAGTCTATCTATTTTTCTATTCCTATGTAAAGGATCTTAGGACAACTTTGTGCCCTCATCATCCTTTGTATTTTGTTTCTATGTAAAAGACCTTGGGATGACTTTGTGCTCTTATTGTCTTTCGTGTTTCACTCTTTGGAAATTGAGGTGGAGACTTTGTGCCTCAGTTCATCTTGTTGTGTTAATGCATCTTGTTACAGTTACTTATCATCACCTAAAAGATTCCTTTTGTCTACTGAACAACACTTCTAAAAGAAGAGTGTCTTCTGTCATTTCACCAAGATTTCTCCTTTGATTTGTGAACATCATCTCTAAAAAAAGAGAGATGGATGGTTTATCCTACCCTTGAGTGTTAGTTTCTATTTGTATATATAGTATATAGCTCCTGCATATATATAGGGAACCTCCCCTTGATGAGAGGAGAGATTTGTCCCCTTTTGATGTCGTAAACCTACACATCTGTCTGACCAATTTCCCTATGCTATGGTTGAAGAGACTTATTTTTCTCATCAGTTAGCTGATTGACAAAATATTCACCCAACAATGTTCATGCCCTTTGGCATCACTAATTCTCCTTAAACATTCTAGGCATTGATGAATAAAATATTTTGGCCTTACTTGTAAAAATTAATTTTGGTTTTCTTTGATGATATCCTCATCTATAGTAAAACATGGTCTAAGCATATCCAACATCTGGAGTTCACACTAAAACATCTCTTTGGCCATCATCTTTGTGTAAAATAGTCCAAATTTGCTTTTGGCTAGGACAAAGTGGAGTATCTTGGGCATATTGTTTCATCCCAAGGGGTTTAGGTGGATCTTGAAAAAATATCTGCCATGACAAATTGGCCTCAACGTCAAACACTTAAGATCCTCCATGATTTTTTGGGGCTAAATGAATACTATCACAAGTTTGTCAAGGACTATGGAAATATTTTAGCTTTGTTGATAGCTATGTTGAAAAAATATGCTTTTACATGGACACAAGATAATAAGTGTGCATTTGAAAAATTGAAACAATCTTTGTGTACTACATCTATTCTAGCTATGCCAGATTTTGCCAAGACCTTCACTATTAAGAATGATTCTTATGGAAATGGACTTGATGTTTTTCTCCTCCAAGAAGGATGCCCCATTACATTCACCAGTAAAGCCTTTTCTAGTAAGAATTTAGTACTCTTTACTTATGAGAAGGAAATGATGGCTATTTTACATGTAGTACAGAAGTGGTCGCCATACCTATTAGGAAATCATTTTTGCATCAAAAATGATCACCAAAGTCTAAAATATTTCTTAGAATAGGTCTCCACCCCATCAAAATAGAAATGGGTAAGTAAACTCATGGGTTATGACTATGAGATCACTTAAAAGAAGGGAAAGGATAATATTGTGGTTGATTATCTATCTCATACATTTGTAGACCAAGCCTCCCTTTTAGCTATTTTCATACCTATTCCAATTTTTTTGGACACTATATGATAGGAGTATGTCAATGAATCCACATTATCTCAAATCAATCAATAGTTGACCACTAACCCTTTTATTGTAATACCTTATTCTTGGGATGGTACTTCTTTGTGATACAAGGGTCATCTAATGTTTCCCCAAAGCATATATCTTCATCAAGTTGTATTATATGAACTCTATGCTTCTCCATCAATATGGCACTCAAGGTTCCTCAAAACTTATGAGTTGGCATGATGTAACTTCTTTTGGAAGGGAATAAAAAAGGCAATTCAATAGATGGTGGTTAAATGTGATAACTGTCAATGTAACAAGGGTGAACAACACTCATCCCTAGGTTTCTCAAACCCTTTCCCATCCCTACCAAGATTTGGATCAATATTTTTATGGATTTCATTAAGGGGCTCCCTAAATCTAGAGGTAAAATAGTGATCTTGGTTATGGTTGATCACCTCTCCAAATATAGTCATTTGTATGCCCTCAGCCATCCTTATACCACCTCCACAGTCACATAAATTTTCTTGGACTAGATTTTCCATCTTCATGGCATTCATTCGTCCATTGTCTCAGATCATGATGTAACTTTAACCAGCCATTTTTGGATAGAACTATTTCACCACACTAACACCTAACTAAAGATGAGTTCCAAGAATCATCCCCAAATGGATGGGTAAATTGAAATTGTCAACAAATGCTTCGAAACTTTTCTTCATTACTTCACCTCAGAAAAACATTAGTGGTCCAAGTGGCTCCCCCTCACTGAATGTTGGTACAATACCTCCTACCACATTTCAACAAAAAATGACACCATATGAAGTATTCTATGGTTAATCACCACTATTGCTCTTACCATACACCCCTAGTAGTTCATTAGTTCAAATATTCAACATGATTCTTTGTACCTGAGATTAGATCCTTAGCACCCTACAAGGCAATCTTCATATGGCACAAAATCAAATGAAATAATAGGCTGATCAACACCATTCTAAGCATATTTTTCAAGTAGGTTATATGATTTTTCTTCACCTACATCCATACAAGCAATCCTCCCTAAAACTCAAAGGGCATCATAATATGGCTCCCAAGTTCTATGGGCCCTATAAGGTTCTCTACAAGCTTGGGTCAGTTGCTTATAAGTTTGAGCTACCACCTTCTTCCTGAGTCCACCTAGTATTTCATGTCTCTTATCTAAATAAAGTTCTTAGCACAAACATTAGAGTGTAGACTATTTTACCAAAACTTGATAATGAATGGTCCATCCTTCTCAAGTTAGAGGTAATCAGGGATATGTACACATGCCAACTTCACTCCCACTCCATCATAGAGGTTTTAATTTAGTGTTATGGAATGTAACTAAAGGATTCAACATAAGAACCACTATTTTAGATTTAACATCAATTCCCACATCTGAAGCTTTTAAGATAAATATTTTTCTAAGAGGGAGGGCATGTTAGGAACTTGTGCTACCCCTTCTCTTTATTTTGTTAGTTTAATAGTTTCTATAGATGCATATTCTTTGTAATTCATCCCATGAGAATTTTGTTTTATCCAACATTTAGGGGAAGTAGTATTTGCTTATATTAGACTTAGTATATAAGTGTTGAGGCCAAGGAAGGCATCCATGAATTTATTGTATTGAGATTTCTCAAAGGAGGTTTCCCCCTCGAAGTGGCCTATGATTAATTTAATGTTTTCAAGTGTTCTACTAATTATCTAAATCTATTAATTTGTGTTGTTAATTCATGTTATTTCATTTTTTTTATTAATTATTTCAAGAGGATCCTCTCATATAGATAATGCAGTTATGCTTCTTTCTTTCATGTATTAAGATTATGTATACATTGATGTGATTATATGTCTTTTATGCATGTTTAGTTTAGTTTGTTTTGTTTCTATCCCCCACTTTGTGCCACAAGATTTGGTGAGCACTAGATTATATTTACTTTCTTGTTTATTAGAATAGAGTGAACATTAAACCTAAGACTCCTTTAGGGTTGGTGCATGATTGTGTTAGACTATAGGATTTGGAACCCTTTCGAGTATGGTGTATTTTGACAAGTGATCCCCTAATCAGGTCTAGCAGATCCCCATGTTGGTCATGATCCCACTTAACAAATGTATCTCCAATTGGAAGTGTAGGTATGCACTATATTTTTTGAGCCAGGATTGATTTATAGACATGATGCATTTTTGATTGCATACAACATTCACATGGCCTATGTATAAGTAATGAGGAAAAATAAATTAGTTTCTAGGATCATCCACCAACTGTGATCCATGTCATCTAGAGCCAAAAAATTACAACCTCAACCACAAGTGGAAATCCAAGTGCAACAATAGTAAAAAACATAAGGATAAGCTCATGTTAACCCATATGATCAAATTTTAGCCTTGTCATCACAATAAACTCCATTTAACTAAAAACTAATTGGATCCACAACATTCATAGCCTATAAAACCAACTTAGAGAATAACATCATGTCTCAACAACTCGTGGATGCCTAAAATCAAAGTAGAATATGATCTACATCACCTAGGAGTTACACCTGAAGAGGTGTATAGGGTGTTTCTTGATAACATAAATGATGAAACCTATGATGATGAAGAGGATAAGGAATTATTATTCTATAAATTAGTTCACACATGTTAGGTGTAAAATGATGTTCCTAATGTGTTGTTCATTGAAATTCCATCACATCCAAAATATGTTGTAGTGGATATAGTTGAGAAAGAAGAGGGTTCAAAGTGTAAATTTAAAGTTATATTTTAGGAATATTAATTAGGATCAAAAGTGAAGGGACAAGTATCCATATCCACACAAGAGTCAAGTGCAAAGGAATGATTGGTGAAAGGGTCCTAAGGAATTTTAAAATTATCAAGGGAACCCTTGATTGTAGAGATTAATAAGGAGAAATCTATCTCATTTAAGTCACTATCTCAAAAACCTCACATGCATAGAATTTTTTAAACGTGCATGAGCCTCACTAAGTAAATTGAGACATTATTAATTCTAAAGGGTGTAATTAAGGAAGCAAAATAACAATTGGTAGGCATCAAGACCCATGCCATGAAATAATAAAATAAAATTTTGGTACTTCCATCTAGATGCCCAAAGTCTATCATGGCCAAGCACCAAGTTTCACCTTCCATTGTGGCCATTCCATCATCTTTCCCACCAAAAAACATCCTTCTTCACAGTATTCCCCCACCCATGTGCAAGGAAATCTTTCTAGTTCTAAAAATATTGAGTCCTTGGATCAAGGTATGAAACAAGAGAAAACACAATAAGATCAACCTTCTAGGCAAGAACAACTAGATCAACCACAAGCACAAGCTCAAACTGAGGAGTATCCAACATATAAAATTTATAAGTTAAATACGGTAAAATCAACAACACCCAAGGAGAAGGCTCATATAGATAAGGATGCCTTAATCCAACAACAAAATCAATATGTAGAAAAAGTTATGTAAGAGAAGGAACAAAAAAATAAGGTTGAGGTTGAAAGAGAAACCAAAGAGATCGATGATAAATGAAAATAATACTTATGAAGTAAAGAAGATAAAAAGAATAAGGTAAAAGAATTATAAGAGAAAACATTGAGAAGATGAGGTTATGAAATCCAATTAGGTACTTGCAAGCCAGAGAGTTTTAGCACAAGATTAACAACAACGAAGAAATGGAGGAACATAGCATGAAATGGTTGAAGTAGAAATGAAACCATATATAACTTATATGGGTTTGGCGTCAACACAATAGTAATTCCAAGAGGAATATTCATAATAAAGGATGATTCCATCAAATCTTAGTGGATTAATATCCAAGCTTTAGCACTTTGATGCACTACTTTTACATATTCATTCATACACATATTAAAATAATCATTGATATCATTAGATACCAAAAATAAACTTTAAATACCTACTTAACTTGAGGAAGTTACTATATATGTTTCACAGATCTCATTCATAATTAAAATGTAAGGAATTACTACATTTCAAACATCCATGACATAAAGGTAGCAAATATTGAGTAAGAAAATATTAAGTTACACATGGATAATGTTGAGCTACATAGATGATTTACAAAAGTGTATAAGATGATTGATGATACCTATTGTTTCCTTCACCAACATGCCCCATTTTTTAGGCTTAAAATAAGGACCCTCTTTCTTTTGAGATAAAAATTTGGGAGTATAATTCATGACTATGTTATTCATAGTAAAATGGCTTGAATATTTACAGAACTTCATTTAAGGCTTAGCTAAATTATTCAATAATCATGATATTATTTGACTACAAATAAATTTTATTACTCATTTGTTTTAAATACTTTAACACATCTTGTTATAAACTTTATTTTATGAGTGTTCAGGTTTAAATCTCTATTTTTATGTGAATGACTGATTTCAATTATTTTGTTATTTAATCACTTCTTGCATAAATTTCTACTTGAAAAAAGACTTCACTA
>JARHVA010000566.1:3187500-3227500 GCA_037957365.1 Torreya grandis | reverse complement strand
AATGATTTTGTGTATCCTTTATAATCTTCATAGTTTTAAGGTGTGAATTCTCTCCAGTCTAGATTTTCATAGTCTTTGTAGTTTATAATTTTTTTGGTTTGGCCTCCACACTCCTCACATTCTTGGTGCCTCTTGTAGTCAACATTTTTTCTTAAATTCAACCCTCTTTTTCACTTCATAAATCATTAAGTGAGAGTTCCATCATGAATTAATTTTATGCATATGACTATGAAAAATGAGATCATGACACATGGCTTCATTAGAACTTTCTTACTCTCTAAATATTTGATTCAACCAGGGAAGAATGAACGGGATAAATAATGACCCAATAATAAAACGTAGCGTGGAAAACATTTGAAGCTTCCCAATTAGGATAGCTCATTATTATTTATAAATGACACACAAGGAGTGTTATAGGCTATATTCATAAAATACTTTTATAAACTTTAAGGCTATGATAGATGGATGACCCACATTTAAAATGATAAAGACTAACTGATCAATAATCTAGGGAATGTAAAAATCCCTTCATATCCATTAAATTACATTCCATTATCATTGATGCACAAAAACAAAACTATTGATATCCATTAAATGAATTCTAAAAAGGATTAAGATCTTTCAATCCTAGTCACTCTGAGCTAATTTGAAAACATAAGAACTCTATAAAAGTACCAAATCTACTTTAATTATCATCCTTCCATAAGAAATTAAATTTTCCACTATAATTTGAATAGATAAACTTATGTAGACTTAGAATTGGTGAAACATAAGAGAGAATGAGATGGCAGCCCTAAATCAATTCCTTTCCTTCTATGGTAATTCTCAAATCTTCATGGACACTGTTATGTACCGTGAATCTCTAGATGATGCATTCCCACATTATTCAACTATATATGAAAGAATTTATAGAGGAATGCCCACCCAAGAAGGAAAAAATCAAAATAATGAGGATAATCAGTTTTTAGACGACTTATTAGAAATTCAAAAAGTTGGGTTTACATCTTGTAGTAGAAAAACCGAAGGTATTTTCATTTTTTATCTCTTTTTCAATATATTTGTGAAGTCTTATAAGAAAAATGATTTAATAAATCAATGATACAAGGATAACATATAGATTTCATATTAGGAATGGCCTTCCAAGCTTACTATAATTTGCCTAAGCCTAAATAATATCTAATCAAACTATGACCCTAGAGTGGCTTAAAACTCATAATATAAGAGAGATCCTAATGTATTGGTATGATACTCCTGACCATTAGATTAATAAATAATATATCAATAGAACACCCATAGTATTATTTAGACCTAGTGTGAGATTAGGTATGGCTTTGATGAATTGATTGTTTAGAAATCCAATGACAACTCATGTGGATAAGACTTGGGTACATTTACTTTTCATGATAATTAATGACAAGTAGTTCCTTGTGCTAGGGTAACTATATATTTAAATTTTATTCATAAGTCCATCCAGATATAGGACAAAAAAGACTTTTAATGGTGTCCTACATAGTCGATTCTATTTGTAACACTATAAAATTTCCTTAATAACTGAATGGGACTCCTAATACACTGTAACCAATTCATAGATGTTCTCCAAGATGCACATTCATAAATTTTGGAAGCACATGGAAGAGATTATAAATTAATTATAACCTCCAATCTATCATACCTTCAAGGATAAGCCCATGCCTCTTATTTTAGAGGAAATGGTGAAGTTGATTTTGAGTATCTGAGCTTACTAGCTTTATCCTACTTACACAGTTATTAGGGTAGAGAGTTTATTTCAAGATCTTTCGAAACTCCCTTATTATGTTTGAAAAAAACTCATTGTGAAAATTATTTATTATAAAATAGTTCCAAACATTGGAAGGAAGTGCAAGGACAAGAAACAATCACCTTTCCCCTATATACCTTTCATAATTGTCAAGAGACAATATATATAATGGCAAAACTTATGTCAAACATCATCACATAGAAACTCACAATTTGAGCAACCATGATGCAAGGATATGAGATCCAAAGGGTAGAGTAGGTGTTTATTTAGAAAGTTTGAAAATAAAAGTACCTATTTCTTACCAACATCATCCACATCCTAATGATTGGGTATTCATCAATGCCAAATATGACAAGAAAGTAGAAGAGAACATGAGAAAATTAGGGTTCAAGTCACCACCAAAGCTATCAAGTAAGAAACATTAAGAGGTAATAGAGGACAATTTAGACACCTTTGTTTAATAAGGATATGTGAAACACACTAGTCACACCATTATAAGGTAGATTCTACAATAGTTGTTTTGAAAGCACAACCATTGAGAGGGGGGTGAATTAGTGATCTCTTAAAACTTTCTTCTAATACTTTAGTTTGTTAGTCAAGCATCAATAAAGAATCCATAGAGCAATCAAACCACAATAAAGAAATTAAAGACATAACACATGATATAGGTGGGAAACCCTTAAATGTAATAAAACCCATAGTGATCACAACATGGCCTATATGTCCTAAATCAGATATGAAATGAGTTAACAAGATTATTGATCACCAACTCAGCTTGAGGCACCAACCCCAAATAGTCAAGCACTGACTTGACAAAAAGATTCAGCAAGCACCCACTTACTAAGAAGTACCAACTCCTTGATTTGTAGACACTAAACTATAGGAGGCTTCAACCCCCTTTTCCAAACACCAACTCAAATGCTTCTATCATCCACCATTATCATTTTCTTTTGTCAACAAATGATGGTAGAATTTTGCTCTTTTTGCTTATCAATCTCAGATTCATTTTGCTATTTTTTTTGCTCATCACTCTTCGACTCATTCTATTATTTTTTTATAGTTCTCTTTCTCTTCTCAATCAGACAGACACATTAATATCTCTTTCTCTACTCTTTATTTCAAAAGACTTTATCCTCTCTACCTCCTCTACTCATCTCTTTTTGTTGATTTTGTATACTCTAGGGTTTATCTTCATATGAACCATTCGATGATTTCATACTCACACATCTCTAGCCATCCATTCCTTAATGGACCTCTACTCTATTCCTTAGCAAATTATAGTCCTCTTTATTCCTACTTTAAAAGGATAATTTGATCTTGCTTATATATAATAAAAGTGTTAACAATCTCTTAAAGGTTGGCCAAATAAAACTATATAATCGAATGTGTAATGATTTATTCTCTTTTGAAAAAACAATTCACATTATCTTATATAAAATCTCACTCACATTGGTTGGCTTGAGTGAAATGAAGTTGGGATATACCAAGAAATAATTAGAATACATTTAGTGTTAATGTAATGAAGTCTATATTAGTCTTGATGTAGTTTATATCAGCTTTGATGAAGTTCATAACACCCTTGATGCAGTTTGTAGCAAACCTAACACAATATTTAGCAATATTGATGCAATCCATAGTAAATTTGATGTAGTTTGTATCGAATTTGATGAATTCCATAGAAAACCTAATGCAATCTATAGATAACCTGATGTAGTCCATAGCTAACTTGATGTAATATTTAATAACCCTGATGCAATCCATATCAATCTTGATATAACCTATATCTACTCATATAAATCCTTGACATCAATGACCATATTATTTACTAAATAGTAAACCTTTTGACATCAATGAAAAAATATCAAGAAACTCCCCCTTTGTCATTGATGTCAAGCCTTTACAATATGATGACATGAGTATATTTTATCATTCAATGAACATACCTTTACTCCAAAACTTGATCTTGGTTTACTCTTTCCTTTATCAATTATTCACCAAAAGCAACTAGATAATAGTTACACAACCTTCTATTTCTCTTCCTTATACAACTATCTCCACTACTACATTATTTCTCCTTGAAAATAGTCAGCTTGTTAATTCTCCCCCTCTGACATCAGTGCTAAAGGGTTTCACAACCTAAAATCTATTTGATCTAAAAAAATCATGCTTCTTCAAAATTGGTAACATCCATATTCAATTCCTTGATGAGAATTCCATAATATTCTCCTTAGAAAATAGAAAAATACTATTCATGACCACTTGAACATCTTTTGACTATAATGGACTCTTGACTCTTGATCCTCAAAGCTAAAAGATACCTAAAGGTTAACTCCCCTCAGTCCATACCTTCTTTAGTGACTAATAGTAGAAGGAATTATTCCCAATTCCTACCTTAAGAACTCAAATGTTTCCCTTAGAAGAGGTTTTGTAAAAATATCTACAACTTGTTGTTTTGAAGTGACATACTCTAGTTTGACAATCTGATCAACTACTTGCTCCCTTAAAAAATGATATGTGATTGGAATATGCTTAGTCTTGGAATGCATGATTGGATTCTTAGAGATGTTAATGGCACTAGTATTGTCACAAAATATAGAAATTATACTGTCATTCTTAATCTTAAAGTCACTCAAGGTCTATTTCATCCATAAAACTTGTGTGCAACATGATGTTGCTACTATGTACTTAAATTTAGCTATGGACAAGGAAACTGATGGTTGTTTCTTGCTCAACCATGACATAAGACTCTCTCCAAGAAAGAATGCACCACCACTTCTATTCTTTCTATCATCAATGTTATCTTCCCAATTTGCATTATTATATGTTGTTAAAGTGAAATACTTACCTTTTCAATATCACAAACTAAAATCCATAGTACCTTTGAGAAATTTGAATATCTTCTTGACTTCTTGTCAATGTGTCTCTTTTGGTTTTTCCTAAGATCTAGACACTAGACCTACTATCTACATGATATCAAGTCTTGATATAGTAGTATACAATAGACTTCCAATCATAGATCTATACAAGGTCTGATTCATTTATGATGACTTAACTTTTTGACTCAACTTGTAACTTGTTGTCATTAGAGTACTTACTATTTTACAGTCTTCCATATAAAACTTCTTCAACATTTCCTTAATGTACTTAGCTTGAGAGATGAATATTCCCTTATCTAACTGAACTAATTTTAATCCAATAAAAAATGATAATTACCCTAACATAGACATCTAAAATTCTTGTTGCATTACTTTCGTGAACTCTTTAGACATCTTGTCATAGTCAATATTAAAGATAATAGCATCAACATACACAACTATGATTAATTGATTATTACATTCTATTTTGATGTAAATATTTCTATTAGCAACACCTCTCTTGAAACCTTGATCGAGTAAGTATTTTTCAAGTCTTGGATACCACTCTTTAGGGGCTTAATTTAGCCCATATAATAATCTCTTCAGTTTATAGACATAGTTCTTATTTCTTGATAAAGAGAAACATTCAGGTTGATCTATATACACTTCAAAATTTTCATTGAGAAATGGAGACTTTATATCCATCTGATATATCTTAAAATTATTGAAACCAACATATGCAAAAATAGTCTTATGGCTTTCAGTCTTGCCATAGGTGCAAAAGTTTCTTCAAAGTCAACACATTCTACTTGAGCATAACCTTTACATACTAGCCTTGATTTGTTTCTTGTGACCTAACCATCTTTATTTATTTTTTTCCTAAAAACCCATTTGGTTGCAATGACATTCTTGTCCTTAGGTCTGGGAATAAGTTCCCAAGTCTCATTTTTCTTAATCTGATTGAGCTTTTCCTCCATAACATTCACCCAATGCTTATCACTTCTAGATTCTGAAAACATTTTTGGTTCTATCTTTTAAAATAAAGAGAATTTTAAGTTTTTTGATGTATTCATAAGCCTTATCATAGTTTGCACTCCAACATCAATATCTTTGATGATTTGACTTTTTGCATGATTTTTCTGAATGAATCTGGAAGGTGCCGTTGTATCTTCCTATTCTTCTTCTTCTTGACTTTTTTTTGCTACTTATTCTTCTTCAGATGTTCTTTATTATTCCTTGAGGTCAATCTCTTATGCATAAAATATTGGTTGTGTGCTAATTTTAGACACCTAAAACTAGCCATTGATAACCTATGATCAAGCTTTTGGCCAATTTCCACCCAAAATGCATAATCTGGCCTAAATAAATTAAAACATGTAAAATGATGTGAAACTGACATATTCAATTGCTGATTTTGTTCAGGGTATCCCTAAATGGGGAAATACAATTTATGGGCTAGCTAACTTTGATTAGTTCATTTTGAGTCAAAATGTCAATTTTGCACCTACATGCTCTAAAATGTTCTTTCCTATCAAATATTTTGCACAAAACTTGTGCCTTTTTTATTTATTGTTGGCAACATCCTAAAAGGAATACACATCCAATGCATTTGATAGTGCCTTCTAATTCCAATCTAATCAATTTTTGACCAATTACAAGGCATTTTGATCAAACTGATTAATTTGTGCATAAAGTGATTAATCATGTTTAAGAGCTAATTAACCCAAATCAAAGTCTAATAAAAAAATCCATAGAAAATTGTTGAAAACTTATTTTTGGAAATGAATATTGAATATTTGCATCATTAGGTGACCTCATTTCTTGGGAAGACATCCCTAGGCCATAAATGCCACAAATATCAGGATTCATGCCCTCCATACCTCGTCAATGCCTTCCATGATGCCCTCTATGCCTATTAATTTCTCCTTCTTCTAATGCCATGATGAGGATAGTTACAAACTTAATTCCAAAAATTGAATTAATCCTAAACCACACATCTCAATCTTAAGATGGATGGTTGAGGTTGATTTTGATCAAATCCAAAAATCTATATATATGAGGCCTCACAACATCATTTCAAAAGCTTTCTTGATGAAAATTTATAATACCAAATTGGTTCCAAAAGCTTCAAGCAACTAGTGTTATCATGACAAATTGATTTCAAGCCAAGCCAAAGGTACCAAAGAGAGATGGAGGTATCCAAGCTTCCATTGTCAAGGACTTCATGAACACAAGCCGGAGCAAGCCACTACTGTAAAAGAATTTGGAGCATCCAAGGAAGGTGAAATGGTGAAATAATTCTTGTGTTTGATTCCTTGATTTTTAGTTGTGTTTATCATTTGATTTTGTTAACTAAGCTCTCCCTAATGTCTAGGCCTAGAGATGCTATGTTATTAGTGTGTTTATTTCACTTTATTTTTATTTTGGAACTAACACCATACTAACCATCCTCTCTTGAGTTTAAATTCCTATATCACATAATAGCATGCTCGGTGGGACTAGATGCATCCTACACATGAAAGAGATCCTTTTTTAACTCTAAAATATTTATTTGAGCCCTTAAAACTCTTAAAAATTTATTTTCTAACTTTATTTTACCATTTTTAGTTGACATAATTTTTACACAGTAACCGACATCGATAGAAATAAAAACATCGATTACTTAGCTTAACCGACGTTGGTCAGTAGAATCGACATCGACTAGATCTTAGTTAGCCATATCTAATGTTGGTGGTAATAACTGATGCCGGTCACTATGTTTTTCCAAAAACATAGACTCGAGACCTATGTTTTCAAAGTTTATTATTTCAAACTCAAAAGAGCTTCAAAGCTCAAGGACATGCTAACAATTTTGCTACAGGACCAAGTGGGATTTTTTCTCAAAACATGTTTAAATCATTTTTACATTCTTAAAATTTGATTAGGAATTTTGTTTTTGTGTTTAACAAAGAATTTATGTGTTTTTGGTGAATTTTTTTCAAAGTTTAAAACTAAGACCAAGGGGTCAAATGAACACCACCAAACATTTCATTTGGGTTTAAAATTGAACACACTTTTCAATTATTATTTAAAATATTTATTAGATTAATTTTGTTTGACAAAAATAGGAATGTTTCATGTATGCTCTTCCATTTATCCCCTATAGGGAACCCTTGGAATCAAAAGTGCCATTCCTATTGTAAATAGCCTAGTCCAAGGCTTAGAAAGAAAGTCATCTAAATCACTCTCCAAAAACTCTTCAAAGTTTGGGTGACCTTGAAAATGAACCTAAAGTCTTTTTAATTTCATGATTTCTTTATTTTTATGTATCTTGGCTTACGAGGGGGACTTCATCACCTCCTGTAAGTTCTTTAGGGAAGCTTTGACCTAGGTTTTCATCTTCTGACATTGACTTAATTTGGCTCCTTTGGATTTGCACACGAGACATAGTGGTACTATGGACATCACACTACACTGAGTGAATCGTAAGATGTAGTGGTTGTAAAAAGGACTAGACATTTTTGCAACAAGCCAATTGATACAGACCCAAAATCCATGCTTTTATTTTACATTGTTTGGCGTGAAAGTCATTGTGCAATTGATTCCCCTAGATCATTTGAAAACTTGTTAGATCTTAGATAAATTCCCACTTGCCAAGGTAGTATTATTGGTGCAAGGTGCACCTCAAGGTCCATGTGTCAGTACTATCATTTGAGAGAAGGTGGGGTGTAAAAAACCCTACTATATAATGTGCATTTACTTTTGGATGAACACTTAAAATCCTCTCAAATGATGTATATTGATGGATTCCAACAATACCAAGCAACATTGTCAGTTTAAGATCTAAAGGTGATTAATTAGTTGATCTTGTCTTAGTTTAAAGTCTTGTGTGGAGTCAAAACTTAGTGTAAACAAAAAATCCAAACTAAATACATAGTCCAAATTTTCCTTTGAACAAAGAGGCGTTATGTTGCCAGCATGAGATCATCCATTTGCCTTGTTCAAATTTCATCAAAAGTTTGAGAGTCATATCATCCACTTTGGTGCAAATATGCTACCCAATTGAGTCTAGACCTTTAACAAAGTTTTTTAAGTCCTTCACTTATAATTTAAATTCAAAATTACACCTTTACAAGTTCATAGGGTTGATGTGTTAAGTGGGTTTTCCATTTGCACTAAACTTGAGGGAACTTAGGTTTAATTTCCAATTTAGGTTGAAGGTCATTTAAGACTCATAATCAGTATCAACACTTGATATAATTAAGCCATTTTGTGCTAAACACTTGCACTTTAAGTCTATACACCATAATATTTTGGGTCAAGAAAGGTATTGTTATGCTACCAAATTTTGAAGGAAACATTTTTATCACACCTTTTTGGGTAGTATAGCATCGTTACGCTACCTAAAACATTTTGAATATTATTTCATAGACATTCATGCATAGAGTTTCAAAATTGTTCCTGCATTTTTAGACCAATTCGAGTGTACTTTTGTGATATTTTGTCTAAAATAGTTATATTGATCACCTTTGTCTAGATTTTTTGTCAACAAAACCAAGTTTTATACCATTTTTTGTGAGAAAATAAACTATAGTTAAAGTGCCTTTTGTTTCATACATTATAACTAGTTGACTAGGTTCATGTCCAAGAATCAAATGCCTAGTGTTTTTTACAAGTGTTTCAAATCTGTTAGATTAAAACATTCATCTATTTTCAAAGTGTAGATTTTGATGCCATTTGGCCAAGAGTCCTAGCACAAGCCTTATTTGAGCCTAGATTTTGATGCCACATTTGGCCAAAAGACCTAGCAAATTTTAAATTCTTAGATTAGACTGATTTGAAACACTTCAACCTTAGAGTTTGGTATTTTTATTTTTGGTCTATTTACTTGCTTATCTTTGTGTGAATAGTGAAATGTTAGATACTTCACACTAGATTTTTTCCTCACAAATCTTTACATAAACCTTTTGATCCTTTTGAAAAATCTAGACCAAGTTGAAGGCATCATTTGTTTTAGATTTTATCCTTTTTAGAGTTTGTATAACTCTTATCTTTTATCACAAAGCATTGATTATGGATCCCAACATGTATTCCTACACTCGTAGTGACTCATGTACAATCCAGGGATTAGTAATGTAGTTACATAGGAAAAAATGGTGAAAGACCCCTATGTGGATAACATTGCTTATGAGATGGATTCTTATCACTCTTATAATACTCAATCAGGGGGCATAAATCCAAGATCCATTAGCTAACTATCTAGTTAACACACCACCTTACACAGAATAGGACCAAAAATAAACCATGAAATACTTAGCCACAATACCCATAGTGGCCGAGCTAATACTTTAACCATCATATTTGACGAATATGACTTCCACGTATGATTCATTTTTGTTTGAGAGACATTTGTTAGAGAACAAAAATGAGATTTTGGTTAGAGCGATAGAGGTAGGGGCTAAGTTTCTAGTAGACTTCCCCCATAAAAATTTACCAAGTCTAGTAAGAGTACCCCACAATATCATTTACGATCAACATGCTTCTTATAGCAATCATATGGCTCTAGTCCAAACAACATACCAAGATCCTAATATATCTGATTGAATCAAAAACATCATGAAAGAGAATTTTAACCAAATATAAACAACATATCAAACCTACCTAAATCTAGCACGTGATTTCAATCAAATGAACATGGTAAGTAAGCCTCTCATTGGCCTAGTTCCTTAATAGGAGTGATGATAGAGTTAAATGGACAAGAGAATCTAAATTTTGGCACATTTATATAAACTACTTCAATAGATAACCTGATGCATATGCCCATTATTAAATAGGTGTCTTCAACCTCTACACTAAATAGTGAGCCAAATGTAGTAGATAATGTGCAAATAACATCCAGTCCTAATCAAAGTAGCACTAATACATAAATAAATAGCCAACAATATGTGCCTATAGTTAATCCTATGAATAGGTCATCATATCAAGGGATATGAGTTTTTACACCCCAGCCTCAACCAACTACTTCCTCAATCATGCAATATATGGGCTTATGTAATAAAAAAATGGCCAATATCACACCTCAATAATAGAATGTGACAAATATTACTCTCCCTCAATAGGTAACGAGTAGTATTCCAAAATTGTAGGCATAATATAGTGTATCAACCCAAAATGGGACAAATACATTTCCACCTCAATCAAGGGAAATAAATATTCCACCTCACTAGGTAACAATGAGCATACCTCTTTAGTCATAGACTAATATACCAATCCAAAGCCAAGCAATGACTAGTTAGCAACGTGCAAATATTGGTCAATGACAGATGTCAAATTTATAAGCCATGTTCACTTCCTCACAAGGACTCATGTAACAAGTATGTCCCCTTATTTCTCAGGTACCTACTAGACAACCATTGGTTCAAAATGTGTCATAAATCCAGAGACAAGGTCTTGGTCCACAAGTTCCCACTCAACAACAAGGTTCAATTAGTCAAGAACATGTCCCTTTTCAACCACAGCAGGGATAGTATAATTATATCCTTCCATCCCAACCATAAAATCCCCTAGGTCAAACCTTTATCACCAACCTAAACTAGAATATCATGTAGCCAAATGTGTAATTTCAAGTACATCCCAATCCATGTATGTGTACTCTTGGTCCATTTTCCAACCAAACCAATATACCTTAATATGTATCTCCATCATACCTTGGACAAAGTGTTCCACTTGTGACCTCTAAACCATCTATCCAAACCCAAATTCTCCCTCAAACCAATATTCCATCCAGTTTTCTATCCCAAGAATTGCAATAGATGAAGGATGTAATTATTGCCATTCAGGCTAGGAAGCAAACCTAAAAATTCAAATTAGATAATGTATGTTCTTATCCATCAACATGGAGTATTTTAAAATGTCATTTCCTCTAGGATATAAACTACCAAAATTTGACAAATACAAAGAGAAAGGTGATCCTAAGGCTCATTTGACCAAATTATTTGTCGCATGTCAACTAGTGGCATATAGTGACATATACCTTTTGCTTTTGTTTCCAAGGAGCTTGGATGGACAAGACTTAGAGTGGTTTTTGAAGTTACCCAAAAATTTAGTAATGGATTTTGATGATCTTTTTGATAAATTTGTGCAACACTTTTCCTATAATCTCAAGCATGAGATTTCATTAGTGTACCTAACACAAGCAAAGCAAAAAGCTAGTGAAAGTTTTGCAAGTTATTTACAGTAATGTAGAGCCCTTGCAAGCCATTTCACTGATATTCACCAGATAAAAAATTAGTCATTATGTTTATAAAGGATTCATCAAGCTTAATTCAACTAATCAAAATCAAGGTACCAATCATGGAAATGACCAACACCCCAATAACCAAGTAAAAGCATCACAACTGACATAGGCCAATAACCACAAAAGACCAAAGCAATTCAGCTACAATAAAAATGTTTTGGGAAATGGAGTAACTAAATCTCATCATGTCCAAACTATGTAGACATCATTTGCACCACTTTTTTAGCTTACTCCTACCCAACAACCTCTCTAACCAATGTTGTAAGTGCAACAACCAAGACATGCACAATAAATACAACAACCTTTACCATTGTAAACCACTCCTCCTAGAAGAACCGTCCATGCACATCATGTCTTTAGTGACCTAGGAGAACCTATTGAATTTGTATTTTACAAGCTTGCTACCAGTAATCTGATTAGTTGGCCCATATCAAAACATTATCTATAAGGCATTCTTTATTCTGATTGGTATCGTGAAAATGAGTTCTATGACTATCATCAAGTTAATGGGCATATTCTATGAATATGTGTCCAAACCATGAATTTAATCAATAATATGTAGGAGAATGGGGAAAAAAATTGGATAATGGTGCTTCCACTTTTAATCAAACTCTTGGGATCCATAAAAAACCCTTTCCCTGACATAATAATCAATAATAGTAGAATAATCAACAACAACAACAATGGCTAGTGTAGTAGAAAATTAATAGTATAAAAATCAAAGTTTGAACTAGCAGAACTAACAAAATTAGTAGCAAAACCCACAATGATAGAATAATGGACAAAACCAAGGTCAGAATAGTAACAACCAACAAACCTACCATGTAGTTGCACATGACTACAACAGGGTTGTAGGTCATATTATAGGGGGTAACATTAATACCATCTCCATTAATCCTAGACCAAACACTAATCATCCTAAACCATTGCTCAACAATAATATTCATCCAAATCACATGGATAATCCTTCTTTGACCTAGGAATGCATACAGACAAACCAACAAACAAGGGCTTCCACTTTTGGATCTTATAGTGATAACTCTTTCTTACCATGTGACCACATATAAGTGAACTGAGAATTGAGACTTATCCTATCTGGTCCCACACCATTTCCATCATTAGTTAGCAATAATGGTCCAGTATTTAATCCTAATTGTGTAGTCACAACTTAGAGGTCAAAGATTACTATCCCAGGCCCATAACCATCTACCATTTTGCCTATCATCCAACCAACTATTCAGCCTTAGAATAAACCATTCACTACTGACCAAGACAAGAAGTTTGATATTTTGTAAAAATTATAGAAGACACCAACATAAATTTCTATTTTAGATTTGTTGTGAACATCAATAATATACAAGAACATCTTGAATGAGTTTTTGACCTAATCCACTATTGCTAGTGACATATCTCCTAATAAATTTCAAGCTTTGGTTGGACATCTAGCTCTAGCCCAACAAGTCACATTCAACCAAAGTGATGTCTTCCCTTGGACCACTCCATAATAACCCATTATACATAGAAGTTTTTATCAGATGGCATAAAGTGAAACATATCCTTATAGACAATGGATCTGGCATCAACATAGTGTCTCTAAAGTTCATCAAGCTTCTTGGCTATACAATGATAGATCTCTAGCTAGAAACAATAACTATCAAAGCTTATGATAATCAAGAAAAAGAATCATAGGGCACCATTATTTTTCCAGCTATCATTGGGCCTTTGACCCATGATACACTTTACCATGTGTTGGATCTTGAGTTATCATACAACATGCTTCTAGGGAAGCCTTGGTTACATGAAATTTGTGTAGTCCCATCAACACTGCACCAATATATCAAGTTTTCCCACTCAAGGATGGAAGTGAACATTTTAGGAGATTTACACCCATATGAGCACTGCAAGCATCTTGAGGTTGAGTTTCAAAGCTATAATTATTAGTATAGTATGAATCCAAGTTCCAAATAGGATAGAGGAAAAGCTATACTTATTGATCCTTCATCAGATAATTGCAAAGATCCTAATACCTTGGATTCCCTTTCCCAAATGCCACCCCCTGAAGCTTCTAATCATTTCACCATTTTAGATAATGGATGAAGAGAATATGTGACCCATGAAACATTTCATATTTCTAATCTTCTTCAAAATATAAAAAGCTTTGGGTGACCTAAAGTCATCCCACATATGCATTGGCAATGCAAGAACAAAGATACGGGATCTATCACATTTGTATTAGCATTTGGCCTAGAACCAGACCCTCTTGAAGGAGATGAATCATGGTTATATAATGACAACCAAGCTAATTGTTATAAAAATGCAAAGTATCATATTCCCAATAGGATCATGAAACATCACAATTATGGAAGAAGAGGCCTCAGACCAAATCTACAAGGAACCATCGAGCCAATTTCCATGACTAAGTATGAAAGACCTTATGGACTTGGATTTAAACCACCTGGGAGTGACCCCGCATATCTTATTCAAACTCCATCACTAGTGACTAGTGATGATGATGTCGATAGTAAAGCAAAGTCTAATCATAGCTTTACCTTTGATAACCTAGCTGAAACCAACATGTTTGATAATAATGCTAGTTGTACTATTACCTGAGCCATTCATCACAATATATTGCCATTATATTATCCCCAACTAATATATTGGGACCATCAAGAATCCAGTTTACTGATTGATGAGTTCTAGAATGATGAGGCATTTTATGATTTATTAGGCCTTAGAGATAATGTTCTATTGTGAGATCATAAATCAAGATTCTCAATCACATTGGATCCTGTAGCCTATTTTAGAGAGCGAGTGAACACCTTTAGCCAAAAACAAATAAGTAAAGCATTGAGGTCCCAAAGTGAAACCTCTTTTAGGCACTTTTTGACCAAGGAAAAAGTAAAGATAAAGGTCAGTCTAGTGGTGAAAACCTATTTCAAACACCATTAGATTGGGGTGTTTATTCTTCTTCAAATTTAGACTAGGAGACCACCAATGATGAATTTCCCTGTGGATCAGAGTTCAACTTTGAACAACAAGTATTTGATCAAATACTTCAAGAATTTTTGACTATTTTTATTACATGGTCAGATCTCCTATTAGGGGATTCAAATTCATCATGCCTAGGAGAAGTTGAAGAGCAAGTCCTAATAGAGGACCCTAACAAAGTCTAATAGTTTAAGTCACTGCCTACTATCCTAGAAGATAGTTCAACCCTTCTAGTTGAAGCTACAATAGAGGTAAATATCAAGACTCTATTAGACCTAAAATGGATAAAATTATGAGTGTCTCTCATTGAGGAGGAATACGATGTCTTTATGGCTCTATTGAGAGAGTTTATGGATATTTTTACATGCGCTTATTCTAACATGCTAGGTTTAGACCCTACCTTGGTTATACACCACCTTATGGATAATTCTGATGTTAAATCAATAAAATAAAAGCTACATAAAATGTATCCTCACATTTTTGTATTGGTAAAGAAAGATTTGGAAAAACTCTTAGAAACAGGTTGTATCCAATCCATTGACTACTCTGAATGGATCTCTAATGTTGTACTTATTAGTAAAAATATTGAAAGGATCAAAATTTGTACTAATTTTTGAGACATCAACAAAGCTTGTCCTAAATATTATTTTCCCTTGCCTAATATCAACATGATCATTTATTCCATGGCAAGTTATGAAATACTTTCACTTATGGATGGATTTTTAGGATATAATCAGATCAGAATAACATCAGAAGATCAGCATAAAAAAGCATTCACCACTCCATGAAGAACATTTTGTTATCAGGTGATGCCATTTGGCCTTAAGAATTTTGGATCTACATATCAAAGGGACATGACTATCATATTCCATGATATGATGAATGATATTGTTGAAGACTACGTCGATGGCATATTAGAAAAATCTAAAACTAAGACCGACCATCCAACAATGTTGTGCAAGATATTTAAAAGACTACGAGAGTATAAAGTTAGACTAAATCCAAAGAAATATGTGTTTGGTATAACCTCAAGAAAATTAATTGGCTTCATCATGTCTCATAGAGGTATTAAAGTTGATCTAGCTAAAGTCCATGTTATAATCGAGATGCCACCACCAACCAATTTAAAGCAACTCCATAGTTTGTAGGATAAGATTCAGTCAATCTGATGCTTCATCTCTTAGTTAGTAGATAAGTGCCATACATTTACACACATTTTGAAGAAAGGAGTGGCATTTCATTTATATTATCACTACCAAGTGGCTTTTCAACAGATCAAATACTATCTTATCAATCTACCTATTTTATTACCTCCTATTCTAGGAAAGCCATTCTTATTATACTTATCAGCTATCAACCATGCGCTAGGGACACTCTTGGCTCAACATGATGACAAAATAAAGGATCATGTTATATACTATCTAAGTCATACCTTGGTTAGATATGAACATAACTATGCACCTATTGAAAAAACTTGTCTATCCATAGTTTTCGTAGCTCAAAAACTATGTCATTAGATGTTGCATAATAAAACTATGGTCATTTCAAAAGTAGATCCACTCAATTATCTACTATATAAAACATCTTTGCAAGGTAGAATGGCTAAATGGATCATGCTTCTCAGTGAATTTAAAATAGAGTATGTAAACCAAAAAGCAATTAAGGGACAAGTTCTTACAAATCAACTTGCTGACACACCTCTCACAGACACCCATCCACTCACATTTCAATTTATTGATGAATCCATCATGACCATCATATAAACACCATTTGGGGAGTAGACATAGAAGCTCTATTTTTATGGTTCATTCACTATGCATGGATTAGGGGTAGGCCTATTGTTTATTACACCATAGGGGGATCTAATCCCTAAATCATTCAGAATCAACTTTCCTTGTACAAACAACATGGCCAAGTATGAATAACTTGTTTCAAGACTTTGATAATAAGTACATTAGAATATGTCTCATCTTCAAGTTTATGGTGATTCTCAATTAATCATCAATCAGGTCACAGATCATTCTTAGAGCAAAGATGACAAGCTAGTTCCATATAAAGCCATGGTTGACACTGTTAAAAAATAAATTGCCAACATTTAGTTTGAGAACATACCAAGGGCTAGTAATAGAACTATAGATGCCATGGCTACTATTGGCTCTCTAATTAGACAAATAGATAAAGCTAGAGAATATCAGTTCTTCATCAAGACTTTGTCAGCACCAGCTCACGAACCTTCAATAAATTTGTGATATTGTTGGTCCTAATTCTATCTGTTAATCAGATCTTTACAATTACCTTCATGATCAAGTTTTGCCACCTAACCTCTCTTAAAAAAAAACCAAAGCCTTCATTAATCATTCCACTCATTATACTTTATTTGGATCCACTCTTTATCATCATAGTTTTGATGGAACTCTACTTCATTATTTAACTTTGGTAGAGTCTACGCTAGCGTTAAGAGACGTTCATGAAGGATTATGTGGATCCCATTCTATTGGGGTAGTCCTATCTAGAAAACTCTTACATAATAGTTATTATTGGTCCAAAAGAGACATAAATGCCACTGCATATGTAAATAAATGTGACAAATGTCAATGGCATGCTGATTTGATTCATGACCCAACAAAAAATCTAAAATTGATATTGGCACCATGGCCATTTTATACATGGGGACTTGACCTCATTGGAAAGATTAACCCCACTTCATTTGATGGCCATAAACATATCCTTACTACCACCAAATATTTCACTAAGTGGGTTGAAGTTATACCCGTTACTTACATGACAAAAAATCAAATTTCTAAATTCATCTTCAACCATCTCATCTGTTATGATATCCCCTCTGACATTATATTCGATAATGGAGGATCATTCAAGAACAAATATGTAGACCAGTTATGTACTGAATATAGCATCACCATACATTTTTATATAGAATACTACCCTTAAGGTAATGACCAAGCTGAGGCATCTAACAAAACCCTTGTCAACATTCTTAAAAATATTTTCAATGATGCCAATCATGATTGGAACCTCCAGATATTCTCTACCCTTTGGGCATACTGTACCAATCATCATAGCCCCACAAGATCCACTCTATATTCACTTGTTTATGGTACTGAAGCCATCCTTCCCATTGAGGTCAAGTTTCCTTCACTATGCATCTCTTTCAAGCATGTCCTAGATGATCATGACTATTGAGTAGCTCATCTGCAAGAGTTGGATCTACTTGATGAAAAATGCACAACCATGCTCAAAAATCTTCAAGCACATCAGAATTGACTTAAAAACAACTATAATTAGCATGTGAAGTATAAAACATTTAAACTTGGTGATCTTGTTCTTAAAGAAAACCAAAATAATACCATGGTTGAGAATAAACATAAAGAGAAATTCAAACCAAACTAGATAGGGCCTTTCATCATCACTACAGATTATGGATCAGGAGCAAACATGCTTACCACACTAGATGACAATAAACTTCTAGAGCTAATGAATATTATTCATCTCACACAGTACTATTCTTGAATGCTAAGGTATATTATCTATAAGGACTGTTTTAGTTATGCCATTTTGACACTATTCTTCTTTATACAAATGCCACCTTTATTCATCCTCTTTCCTATATCCACTTTCCATTTTTGACCTATTGACCCAGCATGTTCTAAGGCCTAGCCAATTTGACCTTGGTTTTTATCATTCATCAGCATCAAGGTATCTGATCAGTTCATCAGTGTGTTTAAGTACTTTAGATAGGGAGCATATCTTGGGATAGTGTGATAGAAGCTTTGGTAGTTGCATCCTTCATTTGTTGGTCTTTTCTTACCACCAATCTTGCTACTAATTATAATCACCTTTGGGAAAATTTAGTACCATTGATCTATAATGTTGTTTCCTAGTTATAAGCACCTATGGGCAAACTAGGGGCAATACTAAGCCTTGATATACCAACTTGCCACTTCCTATCCCATATTGTGTCTTTTTACCAATTGTGCCTATTTTGTTTGAATTGACTGCTACACTAGTCAAATTCCTCCACTATAAGGACAAAACTACAGTGACTTGAGGTCTTACCCTAGGACTATGTAGGTAGCGCTCAATAATTTTTGAGGTTAGCTCAGTCACCTTTTCCCCCACACTCTCACCATTTTTAAAGCTTGAACCATTTAGTGTCTCGTCATTCTTGATCGAGTTGAGATAATTCTAAAACACTTCCAAAAACATTTAAAAAATCATTAGAAAAGAATAAAAACATTAAACACTTCTTTACCTTAAGGATTTTGGGAACCTTTACTATGTTACAAGCAAATCACTTTTCATTTAGTTTCCCCATTTTTTTAGCCTTTTTCACTCATGCATTTGTTGTTTTGCAAGACCATTCCTATTATTATATCACATTCATTCTATTTTTTTCATCAGTTATCATATTCTTCCCATTCCCTGGGGGAACTACATTTGGTTTAAATTTTTTATTGGATATTACATCCATGGAACTATATAGGTAACGTCTACTTGCCTAGGGCTTATGGAGATAGCTCAACTACCCCCTTCCCTTTATTCTATTCCCCCATTTTGTTTGTTTATTAAGTTGTCACCTATTTTCTAGGGGTAATGTTAGTAGGGTTTTTGTTTGTTTATTTCTACTTATTTTGTTTGTTTTTTTACCTATTTGTTTGATTTTAGCATTGTTGCCTTGATTCAGTTTATGTGTGTTCCTTGGGTGATTTATTGCCCACACTTATACTTGAATCCATCCATATTCATATGTTTACATTTTCATCATGGTTTCTATCATTGGTGCATTATGTTCTATTGAGTATTGGATTACGAGAGTCATTCCTCATGCATATTTCAGCCAAGTATTCATGATGTTATACCATGATGCCTACCAACACGTGCTACAACAAACCTCAAATTCAAGAAGTTTATTTAGTAATGGTGGCATCTCTTCAGCATCAACATCTCGATTCAATCCTAATCATATCCCAAATAGAGTAATTAAATATGAAATAATTCCAACCTTTATTAGTTTGGATGAGCATTTCCCTACTAGTAGGTTGTTTCAATTCATCATTACCCTATGTGTTAAGTTATCATCATCTTCGACCAAGTTTATCATGTTTGCCATAATCGGAATCCAATGATTATAATCACCTATGGGAAAATCATTACACACCATCCCACCTACATTTCTCAATGATTATAACCACCTTTGGGTAAATCATTGTGTTGTCACCACTTTCCTTTTTCTACCTATATAAGGGCATGTTATTATCTTGTTTGTCTATCCTAACTGGGGCAGCTCCATCTTCTAAATGATTATAACCACCTTTGAATAAATCATTGTGTTATCATACCACGTTGCCACTATCAAGGTACAATGCTTATAACTGCCTTTGGGTAAATCATTGCACACCATCCCACTTGTATTCTCAATGATTTTGACTACTTTTTTAGTATCATTGTGCTTTCACCTCATCATCCTTCCTTTCCTTGGTCCCCTTGTTTTACTTCTTTCTTTTTGAGGGACCATTTGTCGACCTGCTTATGCCAACCATTCCCTCGAGGGGGCATCATATAATTAATTTATCATCATTACAGTTATAGGCATATAGGACCTTTTCATTCTTTGAGAAGATATTACTATTATTATATCTTACAATGACTTCCCAAATAGGGGCAAATTGTAGACACCTAAAACTGGCCATTGATAACTTCTAATCAGGGTTTTGGCCAATTTTGACCCAAAATGCACAATTTAGCCTAAAAACACTAAAACTTGAAAAATTATGTGAAACTAACATATTCAAGTGCTTATTTTGGCTAGGGTATCCCTAAATGGGGAAATACAATATATAGAACAACTAACTTTGATTAGTTCATTTCGAGTCAAAATGCCAATATTGCACCCATGTGCTCTAGATTGCTCTTCCCTATCAAATATTTTGCACAAGAGTTGTGCCTATATTATTTATTGTTGGTAACATCCTAAATGGGAATATGCATTCAACACATCTGATAGTGCCTTTCAATTCCAATTCAGTCAAATTTAGGACCAATAACAAGGCATTCTGATCAAAGTGAGTAATTTGTGCCCAAAGTGCTTAATCGTGTTTAGGAGCTAATTAACCCAAATCAAGGCCTAATAAAAAAATACATAGAAACTTGTTGAAAACTTATTTTTGGAAATGAATATTGAATATCTACATCATCAAGTGACCTCATTTCTTGAGAAGACATCCCTAGGCCATAAATGCCACAAATATCATGATTCATACCCTCCATGCCTCATCAGTGCCTTCCATGATGCCCTCCATGCCTTTTAATTTCCCCTTCTTCCAATGCATTGATGAGGATAATTACAAAATTAATTCCAAAAATTGAATTAATCCTCAACCACACATCTCAATCTTGAGATGGATGATTGAGGTTGATTCTGATCAAATCCAAAAATCTATAAATAGGAGGCCTCACAAGATCATTTCAAAATCTTTCTTGATGCAAATTTATAATGCAAAATTAGTTCAAAAAGCTTCAAGTAACTAGTGCTACCATGCCATTGATTCCAAGCCAAACCAAGCTACAAACTAAAGGTGCCAAGGAGAGATGGAGGTAGCCAAGCTTCCATTGTCAAGGACTTCATGAGCACAAGCCGAGCAAGTCACTACTACAAAGGCATTTGGAGCATCCAAGGAAGGTGAAGGAATTCTTGTATTTGATTCCTTATTTTTTATTTGTGTTTATCATTTGCTTTTGTTAACTAAGATCTCCCTAGTGTTTAGGCCTAGAGATGCTATGTTATTAGTGTGTTTATTTCACTTTGTTTTCATTTTGGAACTAACACCATACTAACCATCCTCTCTTGAGTTTAAATTCCTAGATCACACTAACCTTCTTAGATATGGTTTCATCCACTCTCACATGTGTAATTTCCACAATCTTCTATAGTCTCTTGTTGTAGAATCTATATGCAAAACTAACTAAAGAATATCCAAGGAAGATGCCTTCATCATCCATTAAATTAATTTTTCCTAGATCCTCTTAATCTCTCTTGATGAAACACATGATTCTAAATAGTCTAAAGTGTTTCACTAAAGGTGGTCTACCTTTCCAAAGTTTATAGGAGGTCTTATTGTTGTTTATTCTGAATCAACCTTTTCTTAGAATGTGTACTATTGTGTTTACATCCTCTCTCCAAAAATTTATCAGATAATTTAGACTCATTTAAAATTATCCTGGCCATTTCTTGATCAATCTTGCTCTTCCTTTCTACTACACCATTTTATTGTGTTGTCCTTGAAACCAAAAATTGTCTCTTGATTCCATGTTCCTTACAAAAGTCATCAAACTCATTTGACCAAAATTATCCTCCTCTATTAGATCTTAGACACTTGATTTTTAAGTCCATCTCATTCTCAACTAGAATCTTGAATGACTTGAACTTATCTAGAGCCTCAAATTTCTCCTTTAAGAAAGCAACCCAAGTCATTCTAGTGTAATCATCAATAAGAAACATGAAGTAACTTTCACCTTGAATACTTTGAGTTCTAGTTGGGCCACATAGATATGTATGAATCAACTCTAATAATTTTTTAGTTGAATATTCTTTTGCCTTGAGCCTTCTTCTTATCTATTTTCCATATTGGCATGCCTTACACAAGGTGTTTGTAGGCTTAGTGATCTTAGGCATGTTCCTAATTGATTTCTTAGTACTTATCTTTACTAATTTGTCAAATTTTATATGTATCATTCTTATATGCTAAATCCATCTCTCATCTAATTGACTCATAATGTCCTTCTTGATCTCACTCAACACATACAAATTAGTTGCAGTCCTATTAGTATTTGCTACCAATCTTTTTGAAGTTGTTTTTATTATTTCACATCCTTTAACATGAAAATTCAGAGTATATACTTGATTGCATATTTGACTAACACTCAACAAATTATGTTTCAATCCATTTACATATAACACATTCTCAGCTTTAGTTTTCCCATTATCAAGACTTAGTATTCCCTTGCCAATAATATTATCTATTGTATTGTCTCCAAACTTGATTTTACCTTTAGTAATATTATTCAAAGATATAATTTTATTCTTTTCACCTATCATATGGCTTGAATAACCACTATCAATGTACCATTTAAAACTCTCATCTTGAATGTGAAAATCATCTTGTGCTAACATGGATTCTTCTTCCTTTGGAACATCATTTTATTACTCCTTTTTCATTATTTTCAAAGGTTCTAACTTCTTATCGATTTGAACATACACCATCCTATTTTGATTAGGGGTTTTTGGATAACCCAATTTACAAAATCTTGCAATATGTCCAATTCTATTATAGTTTTAACAAAGCACACTATTTATATTGATATTTGACCCTTGGACAAATGAACTTGAGAATATTTTTATAAATCCATGATTATTCATATCACTTCTCCATGCATGATTGTTTCTATCATTTGATCTACAATCTACAACTCTATATCCAAACTAATTACAAGAAAAATATTAACCATAGAATAAATTCATGTACCTTATTACATTTGATTTCCTCATAGGAAATGATCTCTAAAGATTTTTGAAAGGCATATTAACTCTTTTTTATCTCTAAGAGGAGAGATAATCTTCTTGACCTATCTTGACCTCTGATTGAAATTCATAATCTCAAATTTCTTGAGAGCATCAGCATATATCTTTGGCTTACTAATATTTTGATATTTCTTGCTAATATTGTGGTCATCCATGTATCCAAGGCCTGTTTTGATGAGAGGTGACCTTTTATTTTTCAATATGTCATCAAGAATTTCATTGCTCTTTTCAAACTTTTGACAATTTTTCAATTTGATTGTGAATTGTTCCACATCTGACTTAAATGAACCTATCTTAGATTTATACTTATTGCACTCTACTTATTTGGACTTCAGGATTGCATTTTATTCTTCTAACTGAGTCTTGATACTATTTATTACCTCCTCAACTTCATTGATACTCTTAGTTACCTTAGTTTCCAAAATACATATTTTTTCTTAATGACTTTTACTAGAGACTTCAACTTTTGGTTTTCTTTCTTTGACTCTTCAATTCATTCAAAGCACTAATAAGTTTTGACTCAAGATCAACCTCAGGTTCTTCTTCATCCACTTCATAATCATCCATAAATACTTGTTCTTTCTAACTATTCCCATCTTCAACTTCAATGGCCATGAATAAAGCTTCATCACTTTCATGGTTTGAACTTCAATCATCTCTATCTGAGATATCTTTATCACTGACTTCAGAGAGATGCTATCTTATTTATAATATACACCATTTTTGTTATTGAAGAACTTTTTCTTATAGTCACCTTGCTTGAAATTTTACTTGCTCTTGTCATAATTGTTAGACTTCTTAGTCTCTTCACCATATTCTTCATCATGATCATGTTTTTCCTTTTGAGGACACTTGGCAGCAAAATGACCAATCCTACCACAATTGAAATATTTGAATGGTATCATGCCTTTGTACCTACCTGAACCTTTTCTCAATTTCCTCACAAATAAGGCTTCAGCTTTGTCTTCATCAACATTTGTGTCATTATCAATTTCAAACTTTTTGATTTGTGTTTTCTTTACTAATTTGAATGTTGCTTTCCTTTTTGAATATATTCCATCATCAGTCCTCATCTCATAGGTAGTAAGTATTCCATGAAGCTCATCTATTTTTAACTTGTCTATGTCTTTTACTTCTTCAACTATCGACACCTTTGATTCAAATCTTGACATCAAGGATTTTAAAACCTTTTGAACAATAGGTGACTCATTAACCTTTTCTCTAAGACCTCTAATTATGTTGACTACTTCATCAACTCTAAGAAGATATGCTACAATATTCTCTTCTTCCTTCATCTTTAGACCTTCACACTATCTTCTATAGGTCTGAAGCTTTGCCAATTTTACCTTTGTGTCACCTTCATAGATGATCTATAACTTGTTCCAAATTTCCTTAACTAATTCACATTACATCACCTTGACAAACTCAAATTTTTCCAATCCACACATTATAGCATTCATAGCCTTTGAATTATTCTCATTTGTTTTCTTTCTTGTAGTATCAGTTGGAGGAGTTTGAAAGATAGTATACCCATCGATAACTAATTGCCAAATGTCAAACCTAAGAGCCATCAAATAGGTCTTCCTTATAATGCTTCAAAATACATAATTCGTTGCAGTGAATAAAGGGGCCTTATTTTTTAAAAACCCTTCTTGTAATTGATGACTAGACATTATGATTCTTAGGATCTACCTTCTAGTTTTCAAGCCTAACCTTGAAGGACCTACTCTGATACCAATTATTGAAAGCATAGACACTGAGAAGGGGGGGGTGAATTAGTGAGATCTTAAAACTTTCTTCCAATGCTTTAGTTTGTTAGTCAAGCATCAATAAAGAATCCATAGAACAATAAAACAAAAACAAAGAATTTAAAGACATAACACATGATATAGGTGGGAAACCCTTAAATAAAATAAAACCCATAGTGATCACAACATGGCTTACATGTCCTAAATCATATATGAAATGAGTCAACAAGATTGTTGAGTACCAACTCAACTTGAGGCACCAGCCCTAAATAGTTAGGCACTAACTTGACAAAAAGTTTCAACAAGCACCCATTTTCTAAGAAGCACCAACTCCTTTATTTATAGACACCAATCTATAGGAGGATTCAACCCCCTTTTCCAAGCACCAAATCAACTGCTTCTATCATCCACCTTTCTCAATTGCTTTTGTCAACAAATGATGGTACAATTCTACTCTCTACTTATTGATCTCAGATTCATTTTGCTATTTTTCTACTCATCACTCTCAAATTCATTCTATTATTTTTTTTTTCTCTTTCTCTACTCAATTAGATATACACATTAGGCTCTCTTTCTATGTTATTCATTTCAAAAGGTTTTGTCCTCTCTGCCTCCTCTACTCATATCTTTTAGCTAATTTTGTATACTCTAGGGTTCATCTTCATGTGAGTCATTTGATGATTTTATACTCATGCCTCTCTATCCATCCATTCCTTAATGGACCTCTATTGTACTCATTAGAAAATTATAATCCCCTATTTTCCTAGTTGAAAAGGATAATTTGATCTTGCTTATATATAAGATAGTGTTCAATAATCTCTTGAAGTTTAGCCAAATAAAACTCTATAGTCAATTGTCTATTGATTTATTATCTTTTAGAAACATAATTCACATTAGCTTATATAAAATGTCACTCACATAGGTCATCCTAAGTGAATCGAAGCTGGGATAGACCAAACAATTATTAGAATACATTTAGTGTTGGCTTGATGAATATTGTAGTAGTCTTGATGCAGTTTGTAACAACTTTGATGTAGTTCATATCAGCCTTGATGTAGTTTGTAACAAACCTAATGCAATACATATCAATCTTGATGCAATCCATATCAAATTTGATGAATTTTGTATCAAATTTAATGCAGTCTATAGAAAACCTGATGCAATTCCTGGCTAACTTGATGCAGTCCATAGCAAACCTGATGCAATATGTAGTAAGTCTGATATAATTTGTAATTACTTATAGAAATTACTTGACATAAATTACCATATTATTTATTATATATAAAAGCCTTTGACATCAATTAAAACATCTCAACAAGTTACCCAAGCCATAAGGGCCAAAACATTCACATCCTCATAATGTAAAATATTTTATTCTTTTTATATCTATTCAAAGACCTAATCCTATGTACCTTAGTTTTGTTGAAGCTAGTATAGCTAAGGATTCCCAAGTTCATACTGATATTCCTATTATAGATCTATATGTTGTTGATTATCCATCATAACAAGTTTAACTTATCCATGTTAAAACTACTAGTGATGGTTTTGATGTTCCAGTTATTATTCTAATTTTCCCTACCACCTATGTAGTGACAATTATGTCAATTAGTATCCATGTTGTTACTTATATTTTTTATACTTACTTCTATTACAATAATTAATTTGAAAAATCCCACCCCTATTGTAAAAATGATCCCTATATTCACCAAGGTATATGCTAGGCATATTACCTATAGTAGGTCTAAGTTCAGTTGAACTTGATTCACCTTCCCAAAGGCCAACAAAATTTCCATCTATTTATACAATTATAGCTAATAATATGAGTGTGATCATGCCACCACTAGTTTCATTATCTCACATGCCTTTTTTATCACTTAAATCTCTATCACCTACAATAAGCTCAACCAAAGGTTAAGTTTTTTTTTAAAATCCAAGATCTAAAATGAAATGGCAAGAAATTTGATTTTTGTACCTTCACTCTTACATTTGTAGTTACTATTTCACCCTTTATTGCTCCATATTTCATCTTGACAAACCCTTCTTTCACTAATCCCATTCCCTTTACCATCCCCACCACTATGCCTACCATTTTCACTCCTCCCAATTCATCTACAATTTATTTGCATTCACAAAGAAGAGACTAGTTTGGATAATTACAATATCCTTGGGTTGAAACATAGGACTAGGTAATTTTTTATGAGCCCCAAATGAAAATTGAATTTGATAAGGCTACATGTACTATGAACAGGGTTACTAGGAAGAAGTTAATAAAAGGGAAATATTCTGTGTGGCAAAAAAAAGGAGAAATAATTTTATTTAACCAAGAAAATAAAGGCCAGAGGAGACCAGCTCTTGGAATATAGAGAAGCCCATGCTTCTTTTATCCTTGCCTCTGGTGAGGTAGTAGTTGGAATGGACAATGGAATGGAATAAAAACTTAGAAGACTACAAACTTAGATCAACACTTTAATACCATAGGGACTTGTTGAGTAGGTAGAGGAAGCCTTAAGATCACTAAATGGCTTATTGATCCAAAGTCTGAAAGCTTAAAGGAAAGTTGAGCCATGAGTACAAAAAATTAAATCATATTTTAGATTAATTTCTCAAATAAGGGCTAGACTGAGGGATTTGACCAAGGTAATTGAATAAGATTCATGCCCATATTTGAACATCATGACAGTTGAGTATCTAGCCTTGGCCCAAAATTTTGGAAGTATGATGAGAGTCTCTTTATTGGATTTGATAGATAAATAGTCGCTATGGGACAATGTATCAAAGTGGAAAAGAACAAGATTTTGAAATTATTCAATGAAGAAAAATTGAGAACGTATTTTCAAAAGATAAGCATATTATTACACAAGAATTATTTATAACTCAATTAGTTAGTTTCATGAGAGACTTCAAAGATAGAATTGTTGAAGGCAATGATGGTGTTAGTCATAAGGTAGTAGAAATAGTTCCTAATACAAAGGAGAAAATTGAAAAGGTGTTTTTAGTAAAAGATACACTAGAAGGTCAATTACAAATGCATGCAATGTTGATAAAATGGACAGGGACATTAAAGAGTGCCTATTGTGTCACTTGATAAGATCAACAATGATTTCAATGCATGTAGATTCAGGTTCTATAAACCTCAACCACCAACTTATCAAGTGACATCTATCCCATCAAATAATTCTACCTAGCATGTAGTTCCCAGTTCTAGAGCACTACCTAATCCATCGATCATTGGAGCTCCAACTGAAGTAACAGTTAATATTGAGACTAATTAAGGACTGTTAGTCCTACTTATTTGTAAACTTGTATCTAATAAGTTAACTAACATGAACTACATGGAATTTTATATGTATAATATGTATGAACTATCTTTTGGTGTGGTTTTGGCCATCTTTGTAATTTATTTATACTCTTTTATTTTCCCTTTCAAAAGAGGGGGATGAAATTTAAAAGAAATAGAATCTATGATACTATGGAATGTCTGAGTTATATATTTTTTTAATTTCATGTTCTACTAAATTATAGAATTGATTTGAGATGCTATATTGGATCATTTGATTGAATGACATATATATGCTTAGGCTATAAATTAGTTGAATTGAGCATTTTCTAGTTTAACTAAATTGTGATTTATCTTTTGGGGGAACCTAGGCATGTTAAAAAAATGTCCAATACATTAATTTTATAAGCCCCAAAGTATCATCATGAAGTTTAGTCATAAGTCTATGTTTACATCTGACCTTCTCTTAGACTCTTTGTGCCATATTTATTTGAATCTGACTTATTTTTAGAATTAAATTTATATTGGTAAATTGGCATTGCATTTCAATCACACAAGTTCCATGTTATTCTCTAGTAACTCTAGAAACATTTATTTCATGTGCTACCTTTCCCTTTTTTTTTAAGATGAACCACTATAGTATATATTTTTCAATGTGAATAACCATTTTTTTTTGGAAGTCTATTATATCTGGGAGTTTACAGGGAGGCCTAAATATTGAAACATTAGCCAACAATGGCTAACAATTATTCCACTAAATTGGTTAACTTAAAATTGCATCCCTACAACTCATGATCTGATTTGCTTCTATAACTCTAAAATGAGAGGGTGTAAACCTGTCAATTTTTGGGTGGGTCCAATCCACATCAACTGTTAGTAGGATGGTGAAAAGTATAGTTCACACACATTTTTTAATGATAATATGTGACAAGTGTACACCGTATCATATTTTGGATAAAATATGATTTCATGTGGGTTGATGAAACATATGTAAATTTCACATGTAGCTCAAATATTTTAACACATAAAATGAAAGGTCAAGAAGATGAAGATCCATAGTATCTTCATATCCTATGTATACTCTACTTTTGTAAAGGAAAGTGAGAATGAAATGGAGAGAATTGTATGAAACTAATTGAATATGTAATTTGATATAAAATTTATCCTTAACTTTATAAATGTATCCTAAATTGAATATATCTTCCTTGAGAATGAATGTATTCTTGCATACTACTTAATATTGAATTCATTAAATGATAAAAATGATAATAATTGCATACACACTCATGTATGAAATTACATTATGTTTGACCTTAGTTTTGTCTATAATATCCTATAATAATTCATAGTCCCATCACAACATTCATAGACTACAATACATTTCACATCCTAATGAGTGATTCTAGGGACTGCTACTAATTGTGTGCAACCATTCCTTTTCTTTGTGAAATTACCCCTCAAGATAATTTATAAAAGTAGTGGAATTATCTAAACCATCATCACGTGGAAGGGTATTAATATTTCCATTTTTGACTCTGAATATAACCATTTCATTTTACATGCCCCAAGCCTTCAATTTTTAAATGAGAGCTGGTCTTGCATTTGGTATCCCTCAAAATTTCATGGAGATTAAACGTCTTGGATGTTATGTTTACTATGTTGCACTTGTATCTAGTCCCTTCATAAGATTCCTAGACCAAGTAAGTGTAGGCAACACTTGTAATGTCAAATATGGGGTCCAAATGTTGTATAGCTTGTGCAATGATGTTTTATATATGGTTCAGCTCTTCATCCATGTCATTTATTTCAACATATGTGGGCCTATGATCATTTTCTAATCCATTCTCAAAACTCATGTATTTTTTTTTAAAGCACACATATGGATTGTTGGTATAACACCAAGGTCTACCAAGTAAAGCTAGGTAATTTTATGCTTTGGCCAACTCATTTACTTCATAGTCAACACTGAAGTTTTCATGAAGTCAACATTGAAGTTTTCCCAATAATATCAATAGAAACATTGTTTAAAAATCCAAAGGGTTGCACACAGATCTTGTTTTCCATGAATATAATAGGAGGTGAGGGTCTCAATGTTGGACTTCTCATCTTGTACCAAACTTGTTTTGTGAGAATGTTCACTTCTACTCCAATGTCTTCGTTAGAATGTCACATATAGAGTATCCATAAATAGTGGCATCTATCAATAATAATTGATCATAATTGGTGTTTCATGTGATCTTGACCTCACACCCCCTTTATTGGCATGATTTGGGTAGTTCTTCAACTATATCCACAATGTTATTTATCAACCATCTCTTGAGCAGATAGATAACTCCTTATGCATCAAGGTCAAAATAGGTAATCAGTCAATTCTATTCTCAACACAATCACCCCTCCATCGATTGTGTCCCTCTTCTTTGTGTAGGCCCCTTCTTCCCTTCATCCTCCTCCTTTCGATATATGGATCAATGATTATCAATTTTTCCTCTTTTATTTTTTTAGATTACATAACAATACATTCTTAATTTAATTTTGAAAAGTTTATATATATATATATATATATATATATATATATATATATATATAAAGTCTCCTAAAACATTTCAATAATAAACAATTGAAAAGTAAAAAATTTCACAACTCTTAAATACATTGATTTTTTTTTAAAATGCCATAGAAAAATCCCCAACACAACATACATAATATATTATATCCTCATTACATAATATTAAATAGGCATTCACCCAAATATCTCTGCCCATTTTTAATTAAGTTGAAGGCTTATTACAGAGGGGGAACACCCTAAGATTTGTCGCACAAATAGACAAAAAAATGTTTTTGATGTCCATTCAGAGGATGTCAGGTGGTTTAGCAGGAATATAACATTGCTTTGGCTAAGTAGTTAAAGTGTGTGCTACTAGGTACATGGGGTTTCACCGCGAGAGTTCAATCTCTCAGGCTACACAATATTTTTTTTTAAAAATCACCCAATTAATTTAGCAAGCGCAAAAAAACATTCTCCTTCACTTCAGATTTAATGCGAATGGAATAATTCCCACCACTAAATGCTAAATTTAATGGAAATCTCACAAAGAGTGTAATGGCCACAAATTATTGTAACGTAGGTTGGTAAAAAACATGAGGTTCATGTGTGATGGTTGAATGGTGTAAAATACCTATAAAACTGAGTTAAACGTCTGGTGGAGGTGTCAAATGTTAGCCACTCTCTATCTCTTTTAATCTTAAATCCATTTGTCGTGGTGGAAGACATGGCTTGACACCATGTTGTGCAGGAGGAATGTGTGAGCGTGATGTCAATGTGAATAGATGTGACATGGCTCACACTCACAGAAAGAAATACGACCACAGTACATATACATTATATATATGTCATGTCCAGACATGGAGATAAATGCATATTTGTACTCTGTTGAGGGTTTTCTGAGTCCATTGAAATTCTTGACTGAAATGGAATGCGGTTCCACTTGAGTTGAAATCGCTGAGATAAAAAGGATGGTGGCGATGTTACAACAATGTTAATGATGTTGGATGAAAAGGCTTCTTTGAGAGGTTCAAACCTTGGACGTGGTGATAACAATTAAAAGATTGCGTGAAGGCAATGAAGAATTCGAAGATCAAAGATGTGGTGCAAAAGATGCAGTAACAGAGAAGGCTTGGCGTGGCACAGCTTTAAAATTTTTATATTTATAAATTTAAAAGTATTCTTTATAATTTTAAATTTTAAAATAATTAAATTTTTCTCTTTATTTTTTCAAAATTTAAGGTAATATATATATATATATATATATATATATATATATATATATATATATATATATATATATATTTTAGATGTGTAAATACTCTCTTTTATTTCTAAATCTTAAATTCATTATTTTTTTATTTCATTTTGTAGATTTAGAAGTACTCTCTCTTTAAATTTTTAAACAAACACACACACACACACACACACACACACACACACACACACACACACACACACACACACACAGGTTTAAATAAGTTCTCCACAATATAATAAGTCTTTATATTATATCGTGAAAGCGACTTTCTTTGATTATGTCACACGTTTCATTATATGGTAGCTGATGCATATTTGATTTTACGTTGCAGTGAATTTACGGGAAAGGTAGAGGAAGACCCACATTTAGTTGGTTAGTATAATTTATGATTATTTTTGGTGGCTCTATTTGGAAATTAAATGGCAGGTTTAAAATCCTCAAAAGGAGAGACAAACGACAACATTCACTGTCACTTTGACAACTCATGGACGGTCTCTTTCATCCTTCCAGTTGTTTGTTTTGCTAGGATCTTTACAACCACCTTATAATATATTACTTTTAAAATTTTAGTATACCAATATGATATACTAATGAGTGAGGACCGTAGTGCAACTAAATTTTTATTTAAAAATATATTATAATTAGCAAAATTGTGAGGTAAGCAACGTAACAACTCTCAATAATGAAGTTGATAGTGGATCAGAGAAAAAAAGAAATTAACATATATTATGTGAATAACTCAATAATTGTGAGGTCATTACCATTCATATAATTTATATAATATATATATCAATCACAAAACAAAAAATAAATAATTCCTCCGGCGTTCTTTGCAACTTCGGAACAACTGCTAGTAATAATATTCAACAGAAAATATTAGCCACCCCTTAAACAAAAAGAAGAGGGAAAAAACACTATATATTAACTATTTATATCATAGGTTCTCCATCTCCACATTCTGTCTGTGAAGGCATAAACTATTAAACTAAAACACATGCCTAAACCCTATTTGATAAAGAAGATTTTAATTTCCTACCGAATATCGAAAAAGGCGAAAAAAACCATTTTTTCCTGCAGATAAACTACACCTGTACACCTGATTTGCATTTTCCTCCATACCATTGCAGATCTGGTTCATTGTCAATAACCAAAAATACTCATCATTTGGCCGTGCTAATATCCATTACATTATTTATTTTTTGATTAAATATGCACAATATACTCATTACAATGAACTCGAGAAGAAATATAAGTGTAAAAACAACGAACTCCATTAAAAAAAATGCTAACCAAAACCCTACCTGACATGGAAGAAGATTCATGATGATGTATACACTGAACTCCTCGAAGAACATGGAAATTATAAAGAAATAAAAAAACTAAAAACGATTACTGAAAACCCTAGCTTTGTGTTCAGCACTTGCAGGGCGAGGGTTCCATGCATATAGATTGAAATAAGTTCTAACTTACGGATACGCCCTCTTTTAAAATCTTTAATACGATCTTATGGAATAATAACATTACTAGCGTGATCAATTTGTCATTTCTTTCTGTCATTCTTTTCTTACATATTCAACCATACGAAGTTCCTTACGCCTTTTCTTTCTGCAAAGTTATTCTTCGGCCACCGCCCTACCTTGCTTCCAACTCAATGCTTGTTCCTCGCTTTATAAATTCTTTGAGACAATATAAAGAGCAATTGGAGTTTTCAGAGGCTGAAAGCTAAGATCAGGTCTACGATCAGTCGCTGGGAAATACTAAGCTGACGATTGATAGAAAGGTATGCTGAGAATTTTATATTTTTTGTTTTCTAGGGATAAAATAAATTTAATGAAATTGATGAGTATAATTTTGATTGGCAGTGTGATTGTGTAAAATAGAGGTTGGGAGGGTGAAATAAAGAATGGAAGGCATAAATCTGGTATTGATGGGGCGCACAGGCAATGGCAAGAGCGCCACCGCTAATTCGATCGTCGGAAACAATGTGTTTCCGTCGGTTCGGAGTTTTATGGCTCCTCTTTCGCGTCGCAGTTTTAAGTATGTTGCAGAAGAGTGTAAGTCGGCGCAACGGAAATGGAAGGATGGCCGGACAATAAATGTGATCGACACTCCTGGTAGGGTCTTTACACAATCTTTTTTCTCCTTTTTTTTTTCCAAATTTGGCCATGCCAGATGAAATGTCAATGGAGAATTATACTGATGTGGGGAACTTGTAACTTACAACTTAGCCGAGAAATAACTTATGTGAAATGAAATAAGAATGATACAATGCACTTAAATGTGTGATCGGACTTTACCATTTTAAACTTGTGTCAATCTTTATAACATATCCATAAACATATTAAAAAAAAAGTTTAAAGTTTATTCTAATATTTTCTTGGTTGATAAATGTCTTTTATTGTATGTATTGAAGTAGCCATTTGTTACCATTGTTATAGAAAGAGGTTCCGTTTAGAAATTGATATATGGCATCATATCTTCTAAATGAACATCAAATTTAAAGTTAAAATTATTTTATAATGATTAAATAGATATCAACGTCTCATATTTTATGCTCAATCACCATCTTTCAATATTATTATAGGTTGCATTTATTGGTATCACTAGCAACATATCTTAAATAAATGTATGTAAAAACATTAAGAAATATCATTCTCAAGGAGTGTATTCGAACACCTCGAGTATGATAGTTTTTATACGTATGCTAGTTTAATTATTAAAGTCATATTTAATTTCTTACTTTCAAAAAATAAATAATTATTATGGTAAATCATTAAATTAGATGTGTAGACATGTTTTATTTTGGAAACATTTTTTTTTTAAATACAATTTTACAAAACATTTTTTTTTTTTGAAAAAATATCTCTTCCAAACATTATGGATGGCAAAAGCTTGAAATTTCATATCTTATTTTATTTAAGTAATTGTTTAACTAATTTTTTAATATTTTTTATAATTTTAATGTTAAGAAATTAGATACTTCGTAACAACAAATAACTCATAAACATAATAAAAATTTGAAATAACAAAGTAATTCAATTAAACATGTATGAGACAAAACACCAAATTTAGGTGGTAAAACATTAGCAGAACTAAAGAAACATTCATGGTGTAAGATATCAGGTTTTATTAACTCAATATGAAAAAATTAAAAACACACTTATTATAGATTATATGCAAAATCCAAAAATATAAATACACCTAATTGGAAAACCACCATTTGGATTCATGTCTCCCAATCTACATTGCCAATGAAATAGGTCAAAAACTATCCTCCTTCTCCAAACTCTCTTGAATTCATTGTTGTGTCATCCCCCACTCTCCTTTGGTTGACTTCCTTCATCTTCACTATACAGTGTTTTTTCCTATTTACTATGTCACTTCCTTCTGAGACCAATATATAATTCTTATGATTCACACCGTCTTTCCTTCATTTTTTCAGTATCTCTCTTCACCTTCACACCATCAGTCTCCTTATTCTATGCAGTGTCACTCTTCATAACTTTGTGCATACCACCTCATCATCCCCATGCAATTCTTCCTTGCCTTTGCACATGAAAATATGACTCTAGTGTATAATCTAATTGTCGTTCTCCATAAATGAACTCAAAATATGAATTATTCCATCCTTTTCCATTTTTACATTATTTGTTCTCTCATTATACAACATCTTGTGATCATACTTTCATGACCTCCCCAAAAAAATATTGCATGCATCCATCGGTATGACATCACACATAGTCTTATCCATATATCTGCCAATCTTCATGTCCACTTTGTATTGCTCCTACACAATGTTATCTTGATCCTTCACTAGCCAAAACACCCTGTAAAGATTTGGGTGGGATTTGAACACTAATCCTAACTTCATCACCACATCTATGGACATAATATTATCTATGATTTTATTATCCACCAAAAATTTATGATATTTACCCATTTTATTCCACTTCCTCACAAAAATATTTCTTCTCAAATTTACCTCCTCTCTCTTTCGTGTGAATTGAAAGACTCTTCTGCATCTAGGACTTATGGTCTCTACATCTGCTTATAGGACTTATTTTTTGATACCACCTCCCTTATTTTTACAATTAATGTGTGCATGACAAATTCATATGCATGATGTCCAACTTCTCCACACTTGAAACACGTTCCTATGAATCTCCACCTCTACCTCTTCCTTTTGGAGAAGTTCCTCCTCTATCTTTCTATATTTTCACATTCCTCACTCCATTGCTCTCACAATATTGGTTTTTCTCTTTACCACTATTGATTTTAGTCAATAGTTCTCACTATACTCTGCTTGTGTGCCATTATTTCCTCCAATATTAGTGCATTTTGATACACTTCCTCTACCATTTGCATTATCACTATGCTAATCTCATCTTGGATGACCCATCACCACCTGTTAATGTATCACACCACCTTCTCTTGGGTCATCCCACTATGTCCATCTTAGATAGAAATTTTTTAAAACTTACATAAATTATTTCATGCACAAATAATTTTGGCATTAATTCTACAACCTCTTCAACATATCCAATTGATAGTCTCCATGAAGAAACTTGTGTTTCAACTTGACAACAATTCTATCCTAAGGGGTAATCTTAACTTTACCCTTGAAATTTATCTCAACATATACCTCATTCCACTATAGATTTGCATGTCCCCACAATTATTTTTCACAACCTTTATCTTTCACTCATCTACAACTTTTTCAAACTCAAATTGCTCCTCCATTTTAGTAAGCTAATATGTTAGATATTTTGGGTATAATGTTCCTAAAAACATGAAACCTCCATCTATGCTCCTATTCCAACCTTGGATATAGCTTACATAAGCCTCTCTTTTCCTTAATATATCTAATCATGTTTTGGTCTTGCTTCCTACATTGCTCACATTATCCCTTAGATCAAATCCTCTGCTTCTATCTATGTCCAATCTAGCTAAACTTGTTTGCATCACTCACAACATTTAGTGATCTCATCAATAATTTTAGTCGTATTTACAACCATTGTGCTTGCGCTTCCCACTCTTCGCATAGGTATCTTGACTTATCTCACAACCTCATATCTACTATTCCAACTCTTGCAAAATTACGCAGATCGCACACCTCACTCACTCATTACTTTCTACCCACCTTCAAAAAGATGAATAATTCAAAACCCTTAATCTCTCAACCAATATTTTTTTTCTTTCTCTCATACCAATTATTGGTGTCATAGTTAGGAATCCCAAAGAATAAATGACTTATACTCTGTATCCCACAAAGAATAAGTGAAATTAAATAGTTTTAATATAATATACTCTTTATTAATCAAGAAATGAGAGATTTCACATAGCCAAATATGGCTTACCACACACACACACACACACACACACACATGTTGAAAAATCTTATCAACACCATAGTACTACCTCAAGTTCTCGTAGGGATGTGATTCACCCCAAATCCCTTCCCTATATTTGCACACAAATTTATGCTAAATAATCTTACTAATAGTTTCACTCTAGCCTTTTATCTCATGGTTTCTTTTTTATAAATGTAGCGATCTATTTATTAGGCACAAGATCCATGTACTTACATTAATTACTCAAAAAAACCAACCAAGGCCTTAAATATTAAATGATCCCAATACATTAAGACACACTACCATCATCAAATGTACAAAATAGTTCCAATGACCCATAACACATTTCCATTTGATGTAGTGCTAGATCTGCTATTTTTAATGTAAACCATACTAACAAGAAATGATTAGGTATTTGAAATATACCCCCTACCAACTATAAATTATCCTTTAACCATGTGGTTTCATACACCAAATTATCAATCTTATGGTATATCTTCTACTTCACTACAACCCTCAAATCTAACACTGCTCTTATCACAGATGTTGTTAGTGGTCCAATGTTTTGGGTTAAGTTCAATAAAGTGCAAGAGAAAACTATTTAGAACCAAAATCCAAAATCAAGTTTTTTATTACTACATCATTATTTAAGATTAATTCAAAGTCACATGCTCAACATAAATTACTATTGTGCTTATGCAGTGAGATGTAGTGAGAAAACAACTTCAACAAACATCATTGAAGTATATCCATTCTTGTATAACCACATAATAAAACCCATACTTTTGGTAATGCACAAATGTAACTTGAAGTCTAGAAACACATCAAAAACCATCAAAACATTCAAAAGCTTCACTACTACTCATTACTACTAACCAACTCATGTATTTGGTTGATGCAAGATTACTTTTGAACTTGGTTGCTACTACGTCATATAGCTTGGGTAAAAAAATTCTATGAGCATAGTGCTTACACACTATATCTACGAGATAAACCCACCCTTGTGTCCTTTTCTAAAGGACTTGGCTCGATCTTGTGCCATGCATAATAATTAATGCCTGTTATTCCACATGGTCAATAATCTAGGTCAAGAACCATCGTCCTTCAAATTCCTTTAAATTCATTGTTGAGCTACCCCCACTCTTATAGGGTTGACCCTTTTTTATTCTACATAACTAAGACCAAGTTTTAATACTCATGGTTCAAACCCTCCCTTTTATTCCTTGGTGCAGTATCTCTCTTCACATTTGCACCATCACTATCCTTATTTTGTTTGGTATCACTCTTCATCTTTGTGCACATTGCCTCTTAATCCCCATGCAAGCATTCCTTGTCTATGTTCATGATCAAACAAATTTTTCATGAAACCTCATTTTCATTTTTTGTCAATGAACTTAGAATATAAATATGTCCATCCATTTACACTTGTATAATATTCGCTCCCCCATCATTTAACATTTGGTAGTCATACTATCAAGGTCTCCCAAAAAAATGACATTTGCCCATTTGTAGGACATCATACAGAACCTTGACTGTGTATCTAATAATCTTCATCTCTAATTCACATTTCTCCTACACAACATTAACATGAACCTACACTAACCAAAAGACTATGCAAGGATTTGGGTGTGGTTTGCACACCAATCCTAACTTCATCACCATCTCTGTGGACATAAGATTTTTTGTGATTCAATTATCCACCATACCTTTACAACATTAACCCATGTTATTGCATTTATTTAGGAAAATATTTATTCTCGAACTCACTTCCTCATTTTTTCCTATGACCTTCAAGGCTCTTTTCACTTCAATAAAAATCTGTCCTTGCTAAGGTTCCTCTATATAATGTTTTATGGTCTCCACATCTTTTTGTAAGAATTTTATGTTTCTACCACCTCCCTTATTTGCACCATAAATGTGTGAATGAAATCACTCATATACATGATGCCCAACTTGTCCACACCTAAAACATGTTCCTCTGAACATATTCTTAATATGCAGTGGGATTTAACACCCCATCGATTTAACTTAAGGACACTACATATTAAAGCCAACATATCTAATCTCTTGATTACTCACAACTCAAAATATAATTTTGAATTAAAGTGGACATTAATTCAATAACATATGATATCCATCTCTATTTGCCCATTATCTGGTAAAGAAAATGTATGGAAAGTTGTTTCTCTTCCCAAACAACATATTCTTCTATGTCATTGTAGGTATTTTATTCATAGTTAACAAGTGGTATTCAAGACTTGATTTTGTACCCATGACTCTAACAAATGACAAGTATTAATTTTTGAGATGCATATGGATTATTTGTTAT
>JARHVA010000566.1:2975000-3182500 GCA_037957365.1 Torreya grandis | reverse complement strand
TCGTGTCAACTATAAAACAATACCTATAGTATGCCTCTCACACTGAAAAAATGAAATGTGGAACATGAGAATCATGAGGTCAACAAAGTTTTTATTATTTGACATAGATTGTCTGCTTTCCCCTTTTCCTACATTTATAAATCACATAGCATCATGAGAAACATTAATGCACGATGCTTTAAGGGAACCTACTCTTAAAATACTCAATTTACTCATGAAACTTAAGAAATTAGGAAATATGGGCATCTCTTCATGCATGATATATAAGCTATGATGGTAGTTTTTTGTGTTTTTCAAATGCCTTAATGATTTCGTCAAAATTCATGCAGGAAATTTTACATCGGTGCAACTCAAGAATGGTCCTTTTCAATAATAAAGGTTCATCGGAAATAAAAGAACAAGAAGTAGCTGAATTACTGAAGCAGGTAGACAGCATAACTGCTGAAAATGAAAGTCAGCCTTATTCCAATGAGTTGTTTGCTACAGCTCAGGTGTGTTGATTTCTTTTATTGAAGGATAAATATTTTGATCTTTTGGAGTTTTTTAGAATTTATTTGTATAGTTAATTTTATTAAATATAAATATTTAACATGTAAAAATATTATAAAATATAAATATATTTAAGTTCTGTTTACACAGTGAGCTCATTTGTTTTATTTCTTCAGACAATGCCATCCCAGTTTCTCTCCATACGAGACAGGGAAATTTATTATGCAGAACTGGTCAAACAACTGAATGTGCTGGTAATCTGATTTACTCTAATCCTTGAAATGATTTTATAGAAGTGTTCAACTAGTCATATAATTTATGCTAAATAGTATAGCTTCTGAATGGATAATGAAAAGTTTTGTAGTTTATTTAGGGAAAATTAATACTCGGTAAAAATGTGTATGGTTATATCATGTCACCCTTTTAATTTGAAGTGTTATTTTCTCTATTGTATTGTGTTGTTTATTTAATGATACGCCTTTGGGTTGGTTTCTTTAAATAAAATTCATTCTTGCAACTTACGAATAAAATTTGTATGGCTGCTTGCAAACTTGGACAAGTAAAAAATACAAGGTCTCATATTACTATGAATTTCATAAGAAATTGCAAATGCTCATTCCAAAGGAACAAGATAACACATATAAATCAGGAGAATCGATTATTTTCATATAATACATCAAATGCTACGCAAAGTACATGTTGCTTAGGACTTAATTTTATTTATTGTTGAAGTGTATCTTATATTATCCTAGAGAACAAAATATTTGCAACAATTGAGCTTTATGATTACAAGGAAATATCTTTTTACATAGGCAGTAAAGGAAAGCACCCAGGCTTGTACGTCAATGGATGGTGAACTCACATCGTTCTAACACCACTCTAGCTTAGCTTGTACATTCAAACCCAAATCTTATTTAAAACATCTTAAATTTTCTGTTCTAAATGAAGAAATATCTTCATAGAAAGTGCCTTTGCACCTTATCCTCCAGAGGAACTAATTGCTTCCAGCCAGATTGTATGTCAAACTATTGCAACTGTCCCTAATCATTGAAGAATCCCCTAGAGGATATCCTCACCACCAAAAGAGAGGGGAGTACAAATGAAATTGAATTCAGATGGTAACCATTCTCAAACCCTCTATCTATTGAGCACGTACAGAATATATGGTCAACTTTCTCTTTTTCCAGCAAATAGTAGAAAAAACATCCATAATATCCACCTTACTCAACAATGTTTTGACATTTAAACCTAGCGTTTACTTATAAAGTGTTTACTATAATCTTTCCAAAGATTCATAATATTTATTATCAAATGTTTAAGTATAATCTATTCAAAAATCCATACTTATAGTCCTCTCTACCAAAAAAAGCCTTTCTGTAAATTTGAATACCAATACACCTATAATATGGTTACTTAACCATTGGGGAAGACCATATGTTAGTGGTGGATCAATAATTAATGATTATCATGGACTCGAATGACTCACAGTGTTGAGTGGTGTGGAGAGAATGGAAATATGGTGCCAATGCTACAAGTTCTTTTTATCAGCACAAACTAAATGTGAAGGTTGTGCATTGATGAGTGAGTTACAAGAAATTAACCAAACCACTTTGGTGTCATGTGAAGGATTTATACTTATCCTTTATCATATAGGCTCTCCAAGCCTTGCTTGGTGGACAAGTGCATAATATAATCTTACATAGCTCAACTTAAGGTTAGGGCATTTTTTGATATGCATATGCTGAGTATGTCATATTCACTTCTACGAGACAATTGTTAACATTCAATATACTCATACTAAATATTTTTATTTAATTTTTTTAGGTAATGAGGAGGAACTTAGCTTTGATGAAATGATGGCACCCTTAGACCAAGATCAAAATGACTAATTCTCTTCCTGTCCTTTGTTTTACTTATTGTGCTTGTGCTTGCCGGCCAGTAGAGGCATTCTAGTTTTCACTTTGGCTTTCTTCTGATTGTGCTCAACGAGCATGTGTTTCACTTAATTTGATAAAGATAATGAATTAATTTATCCAAATGCCTTGAAAAATGGCCAAATGAAGCTTGATACCAAGATTTCACAACTTGTCCATACATTAAGTGCAATGGCCTAAACCATGTTAACTTTATTAAAAAGATATCATATATGCCCATGATGTAGCTTCCATTTTCTCAGTCCAATCTAGTTTTCTATACCGCAGGCTTTATGAATGATGGCCAAAATGTATTTATTAGAGGTTTCAGTTTTCCCATTTGTATTTGGTTATAATGCAGTATTATCTACTAAAGCTTTAACGTTCACCCATTTTGTTAAGTAGTCTGTTTCCACCAATAAATATCTGCCAGGTTTTCTCTTGGATGGGTGTTTAATGGTCCAACAAAGTATAAATCCCATTTCTCAAACACCTCTTGGTTTAATGGCTGAAATTTTTCTTTTACCAGCCTTCCAGTTCCTTGCCAACTTTCACATGATGTTACCCATTTTACAGTGTCTCAATATGCTTATTGTGCTGTTAGCCACCAGAATCTTGCCAACAATGTCTTCCTTGGTGTAGCTTCCAGAGTTGTGTCCCATCCATCTCCTTCATGTGCGACTTTTAGTATGGACTCAACTGCTTCCCTCATGACACACCTCCATGGTATTTTAACCTTTTCTCAAGTAAAACAACAGCGCATGAATCAACTGGAAAGATATAGCCTTTACAATTATTTTTCTTTCTGCCAATCGCACTCATGAATAAATACTCTCAGTTGACAAGTATTGATCAATATCCTTATACCATTTTGGCAAAACTACTATGTGAAATAACCATGAATCTGGTTAGTTGTCACTAACTCCATCGGTCAATTCACCATTATTTATCCAAGATGACCTGCAATCACGCGACTTTTCTTGATGCAGCCCAATACAACCTCATGCAGTCAACCCTTCAACCTCAAGTTAGATGTATGCAAAACCTGCAACCTCCTCTTTTCAGTAGCTGAACTAATGCAGCCACTACCTGCAAACTCCTAGTCAATTAACAGCATTTCTCTGTTAATCGTTGTTAGTAAAGTGGAAAGCTTACACAAACTGTTGTATCTATGCACAGAAGACAAAAAGACGATTAACAGAAATCAGCATGGAGAAAAAGAGACAATAGCACTACAAAAAATTCTGTAAAACCCCAAAAAAAACTACTTTTCCTATTCATCCCATTTCTCCAATACATGCCTACAAAAGGAAACCCAGCCACTAAGTCGGTACATCCACTGTAGTCAACCGCCTCTAAAACTAGCAGTCTATTTAGTGATAATAAGTTAATTATACTTAGCTACATCTACCTACTCAATCAAAATAGGGCAGTGTAACCTCTCAACCGATCGACAGGTTTACATCATCCTCTCCTCCTTTTTAAATTTTGAACCTCCTGGTTCAGAGCTGGTTTTACACAAAATCTGTCTCCATTAAAGCCAAAACACTAAGAAAACCTGGGAACATGATTGCTATATATTTGTGTGATCTAAGATTGCCTTTACCCCAAGATGCTCCTGCATCAAACACCCCTTGTAATATCTTGTAAGCACAGTGCTCACAAATTTGGGTTAGATGGCAGAACCATCCTTCTACCCTAAAAATAAGACCATAGCTTGCCCTTCTACTAAGGAAGGTACCTCCGTAATTTTTGACAGTTTCTTCCTCTGTTTCTAACCACCTATTGGACCATAAACTGTCGTCCTCTGCCTAGCTCTAAATACCATTCTCTTTCCCCTACCACTGCTTGGGCATAGTCCATCCACCTTTTCCCTATTGTTCTCTTTCTATTTTTCCAACTTCTTGTGGGTTTAGACCCACCTCTGCCTGTCCTCTACCAAAAGCCATTATGTCTTTTCTCATCACTTGTCCAAGCTAGTGTTGGACTTCTAGACAAACCATTTAAGCCTAAATGCAGCTTTTCTTCTCTCTTTTCAGTTTCTTTCTTCTCCTCTATGTTTTGGGTATCAAACTGATTATCCATTCTTCTCATGATTGCTTTTACACTAGTTTTCATTTCTTCTTCTTTTGTTGATTTATTGCAGCCTCAAGCTTCATTATAGCTTCACCATTTACAAGAATTTTAAAAAGCTCTTTTAACTTCTCTGCTTCTCCATCCATCATGAGCTCTTCAAATATTCATTCACTCCACTTAGGAAGGTTCCCTTTTGTGCCTTCTTCATCTCTATTGCATCTGCATACAAACAATCAAAATTGAAATCAAGTAAATGGAATAAAAAATTCCCCTAAGTGTTGCTTCCTTCTCTGCATTATGGCACTTAGGCATGCTTTACAATTCTCCTCTGCAGCTTGTATCTTTTCCCTGGCTTGTTGCCCCATAATGGATTGTCAAGAGTACATTTTTCTCTTCATCGATCTTTGCTGCCATGTCAGCTTCATCTTCAATTTTGTCTTTATGCATGTAACCATTTACATGCATATCTTCCACTTTGAATTCAATTTCAAGAGAGTATTTGCTGTAAGCCTTTCTAAATCCTTCTTTTCATCTTCATCTTCTTCAAGAAATGTCTTAATCTCTTCATCCTCCTCTTGATGAGACATCAAGACTTCATCTTCTTCATTATTTTTGGCTGCAACTTTTTTAACAGCTGTACTCACCATAGCTTCATCCACTCTTTTTTAATCCACGAGATTATTTCTTCTCTTCTAAGGTTTTTTGGCTCAAAGAAACCTTAAAACATTTTTTCTATTCATCCCATTTCTCTAAATACATGCATATAAAAGAAAGCCCAGCCCCTAAGCCAGCACATCCACTGCAGTCAACTGCCCCTATTTATCAATAACAAATTAATTATACTTAGCTACATCGACCCGGTCCACCAAAACAGGGCAGTAACAAATAATACTATTTTTAGGAGAACACACTCCTGTAGCCTCTCAATTGTTCAATTGACAGGTTTACATCATCCTCCCCTTCTTTCAAAAATTTTAACCACCTGGCTGAGAGCTGGTTTTACCCAAAATATATGTGCATCCATCTGCCGTTGTTTGAATTTCTTAATAAACAATGATTTTACTTTGGCTCATGTATGTTTTCCTTTTGCTTTGAGCTGATCATACCACTTAATGACACAATATTGCAATGTTCCAGGGAAATGTTCCAAATGGGTTTTTTTATCATTTATATTGTTACCCTTCTAGTAATATTCCTATTTCGATGTTTGGTTGAAACTTGATTATTTTCACCACTGAACCTTGCTGGGTTTGAAATCATGGATGGTTTTGAATCTGTTCACTTTGATCTTTATGGTCTAAAACTTAGCTCTACTGCTTCCCACTTCCGTGAACAGCAAACTGGCCCAAACAACTTCTTATTTCTTTTTTGGGTATAGATTCTCAGTCTTGTATCCTTCCTAGCAAGTGAAGTCTCTTCTAGCCCTTCAAACATTTGTTCCCGAGCCACTTCAAGCTTTCCATATTAAATAGATACTGTATCTATAGCAGTTTTTGAAAGAGAAATTTGGTCAATATTGTTGTCAAGTGTCAACTGCATGATTATTCCTCCACAATTCTGCAGATCTTCACTTATCAAGTTTTCTTCCGTTTGGACCTTTGCCTCTTGCTTTGTGTGGTTGAATCACTAATTTGAATCAATATTGCAGTCTATGTACACTGACATATAAATCTCTCACGCTGCTATGTCTAGTTCACCAGTGATAGCATGCATCAGATATGGATTGTGTTCTTTAATAATTTTTGGGATAATACACCATTCAACAGATTTGCATCAGTAAATAACAGTAATAAAGCAGATAAAAATGAAAGAAAACTAACAGATATTGATTTCCCGGCATGGTTATTTCAGTACTTTAAGATTTTTCCATATAAATACAATCAAATATTTATCACCAAAGGCTTTATTTATTTTAAATGTTCAACGACATAATAAACTGAGTTATTTGATGCTAATACTTTTGCGAAATGCAGCAAGTACCTATTATGCTACCTACAATAATACTCAAACTTCAAACTGTGTAGTCGGTGGTAGAATATCTAAAATATCTGAAATCTTAGCCTAATCCACAAAGATTCCTTCACTAAAAACTAAATGTCCCAACAACACCTCAAACGGAGCCAAGAAAAGGAATTTCTTCCGATTAAGCACAGTGTTCCATACTCTACATCTTTCATGTATTAAGAACAATTTGAAAACGTGTTCCGTCAGCAAAGTCAAGATTGCCTAGTCTTCTAAACAGACTTCTAGGAAATCACTAGTTAAATCCTAGAATGCAGTGACCACCACTCTTGAAAAAGCGGCAAAGGCATTCATTTTTTTTTTAAGGTAAAATTTATATATGTAAACAAGATAAGTACAAAGAAGGATGACTGTAAGAAATCGGATCATCCAAAAACAGACCAACAGGAAAGCACAACTAACAAATACACTAGCAGCACTACATTACATTATAACCCATTTTAATTACAGCAACGAAGGACCACGAAAACTAGAAGCATAGTGAGAGGAGAGATCAATTATCATTAGCTATGGTAAATAGACATCCTTCCTCTTGGGGGCAGCAAGCAGGGCATGCTTTGGTGGAGGATGTGGCATGGTTAGTGGGACTTTCTGGGCTCCAAGCATGCTCCTTTGTGCTTCTCTGCATTGTGAGGAACTTTTGCAAAGATGGCCTGTCGCTTTGCTAGGGGGGTGTTTGTAGTGGACTCGGTGATTAAACTTCTTTTGGCAGATTCAATGAGCATCATGGCATTTATTACATCCAAGCTTTTCTCACGGTTTACCAAAATTTTGCTCAAATTTTCAACACATGATTGGAGAGATTCAGTTCTTGCATGCTGAGACACAGTGAATTGGAGGACAGTGACGAGGCTTTTTCAATGAAAGGGTTATGTGAACCCTTATTCTTGACAGTGTGTCGCAATTGTTGCATCATAACATATATGTTTGCCCTGCCCTAAAGAAGATCCTCATTCTTAGATGTGTTGGTATGTTAGCCATCATGTGACTAGAGTGCGAGGATTTGTTTTGGACATGAAGGGGAAGGGTATTGAAAATTCCTCCTCCAAGGGATTTATGAGAAATTTCAACATGAGTGGGGCCAGTCAAGTAGATGGACCTATGAATATTAATCATGTTTGAATTCAGACCAAGGCATCTGAATGAGGGGTTATGGGCAGAAGGGATTTTATGCAATTTTTGGTTGTAGAATTCCTCTGAAAGAACCTGCACGGACTAAGGGGTGAGAGGAGGAATAAGGGGTTTCTTCACAGTAGATAAATGTGCAAATGCGGGTGCATAATCGATTACCTTGGTTAGGTCCATTACTTGGAGCCAATGAGACCGAGAGTGAGGGTGTGAACCTGGTTGAGTATGACCTTTATTATGAAGTTCTTGCGTGCTTGTTATCTCATCATCCTCTACATTGATTGGTATTTGTTGAGTAGTCTTTATGTGTATAGCCAATTGTTGTGGAGTGCTCTGTGTATCAGCTGCGGAAGCTTTTTGTGCCGCCTTTTTTTTTCCCTATGGGTGTATTGTTCCTATAGTTTGTATTGTTTTTCCCCTTATATACAAGCCGCAAAGATCTCATTTTTTTAAGTGTGTAAATTTCTGACAGCTGCAAGGTCTGGGTGGGTTTTTCTAGATTGATCCTGATTAAATTGCATTAGAATGTCAGAGATTGTTCTCTCAGAATTTATTGCAGCCATGAAAATTACTTGGTGGAGAGGTTGTTTCCCTATAGAATCCAGGAGAGTATGTGGGGGAATATGGTAAGTGACCCGATATTCAAACAAATTGTTGTGTTTTGTGCATTGCTCTTTTCATCAGTTCATAGAGGATGAACAGATCTCCTTCCCGCAATAATTTGGTGGAGAGGTTGCTTCCCTATAGAATCCAGGAGAGTATATGGGGGAATATGGTAAGCGACCTGATATTCAAAAAAATTGTTGTGTTTTTTGCATTGCCCTTTTCACCAACTTGTAGAGGATGAACAGATCTCCTTCCTTTGCCCCCATGCCTCCGAACGGGCCATATCACGGCTCTAAATAATTTTCGATCTAGACTTTATAATGGAGGCCTTTGTTAGTATGCTATCAAACAAAACACAGGGGAAAACATTCTTGTAGTCAGCGAATATATAGATATTGGTTTAGTGTTGTGTGAAGGTCTTAAGCTATCCCCAAGTGGTTTTTGAAAGTCACATGGAGGGGGAGTGTTTAGCCATATGTTTGCTCAAGTGTTGTGTTGGGGTGCATAAATAGTTGTATAGATAGCAAAATTTAAAAAGGATGGTGAACAAAAAGGTTTATATTGATGTTGGTAGTTATGCAGATGAATGAATGAATAAAATATTTTAATAATGTTTATGAGATCGAGCAATCTATGGGACCAAGGGTTGTAACAGAATTGTCTTGTATTAACACAACTTCCTGACACGAGAGTTGTCCTTCTAATCATACAAAAATTCAGACCCATTTTCGATGCTAACTCTTGTACTATGAATCTTGATTAGAAAAGTCATTGTACTATCTAACCTTTCCTCTACAAACAAGTCAACAATCATACATAAAAGCACGGATACATATATAAATAATAAATAAATTTTAAAAAAAGAAATGGAAAGGAAATAAGAATGTGACAGAGTGCTGAGAGTTTGTGAGGAAGTTTGTAAAAGATCGGAGAAAAGGAAAATGAAGGGTGTGACTTGTAAGATGAGGTGTGAGAAAAAGTTAGATAAAAAAAGGCCCAAGTTAAAAACTACACAAAATGGCAATAATGTCAAGGTTCCTTTTACACCGATGACTAGTAAGTTCAAAAGGAGCTAACTTCTATGCAAAAGAACCCCAATAAATGGAAAAGGTAATTTTCTGGGGGTCCTCTTTAAGAGTCTATCCACAAAGGAACAGATCTTGTGATGGAAAACTGTTTCAATTACATCGTCTTTGAATAAATGATAGTTGATGTAGGCTTTATTTCTCCAATATAATAATAATAGGTTGAATCATATTGGACTTCTCTAGTTAGACTTCATTACTAGGTAGATCAATTCCCCTTCAAGTATCTAATGTATTTCCTATTCAATTCTCATATTTGAATTGATTCTACATAGGTACACTTTATGGGGTTTGGACCATGTTTTAACTCAACCTTTATTGACCTCTAAGAGGGAAAAAATACCTTTGATAGAAATTCAGTTCTCATATTTGAATTGATCCTGCAAAGTACGCACTTTATGGGTTTTGGACCATGTTTTAACTCAACCTTTATTGACCTCTAAGAAGGAAAAAATACCTTTGATATTGATAAACATGGTTCTAAATGGATCCTGATACTCGTGCTGTAACTGTAAAAGTTTAGTCACTTTTGCTTCTTCCAATATTTCCCAATGTTTTCCGTCCTCGGTTCCTATTTATTTTAGTATTCACTTGCTTCATCTTCAGAGTTTCTTAAAATATTTTCTTCACTTCAGTTTCCAAGTCATTCTTAATTGCACAATCTCATTCGACTTACGAGTTCAAATGAACATCCTGTGGTATTGGCTGTGGAGTCTCTTCCTCAATACAAGAGTGTTCACTAGTACTTTGGCTCTACTTCGCATCTGAAGTACTTGATTTCAGGTCTTGCATGGGCTCTGTTCTTGCACATCGTACAAGTTGCAATTCATGGTTTTGATGCACTAGTGTATCTTTGCTTTGATTCAATTAGGGGTATTCTTTTGGGTGTCTTCCTCAATTTCCTAAACTTCTACTTGCTCCAAACTCTACTCAATCTGATCATTCATTTCAACATCTCTGAAATATATGAATTACCTCATGTGCTGTAATATATGAATTATCTCAACATCTCCGAAATATATGAATTATCACTTGCAAAAGTGAAATTTTACATGGTGATCAGCAAGGTCCACGCAATCATGTATCTATTTTTGGGTCTCCAGTGAATTTACTAGGTTTTCAACAAATGTCCTAAAGTATGATAGAACTGATACATCTAATTCTCCTAACTAATAATTTCAGATTTTCTAACAATTCTGAATGCAGTTGTACACGTGCAACTTTGGGTCACCCACTCAAGATACATGGTTATCTATGACATGTCAATGTCAAACTCTGAATGTAATTGGGGTTCGGAAGGTCTTGCACAAGAGAATACTTTCCTTATGCATAGCTCACCATCTAGGTGCAATCCTTCACAACATACTCCAATATGCTCAGTTTCATTTCTTTGGTCAAAATATTTGTCCCTTGGTTGCAAGAAAATCTTCTATAGAGTATCTTCCATGATTAGCATTTGGTATTTAGTTGTTGGTACATGAGCTCATGTGATACTGAAACGATGTAGGTCATTTGTGACTGACAATCACCATATAACAACTGAAAATATTGCAAAATCCTACTGTATATTTGGTCTTGATTTCTCATAGATATGTTGGCCACATAAGGGAAAATATAAAAAAGTGAGATTCAATTGGACTGAACCTAAGCAACACACGTATTAAGAACTTAAACAGAAACTCTATTTTCTTTCAATTTTAGCAATGCCTAATTTTCATTAGCCTTTTAAAATTAAGCAATCTGGAGCCCAGGGGTGTTTTAAGTGAAAACACACCAAACAAGTGTTCATTTTGTTATGATGGAAAGAATTTGTAATGCTTCTTATGAAAAACAAATTAGAGTATCATGAAAAATAAAAAACAAACACACTAAACAAGGAAACCACAAGAATAACATATTTGAATGGTAATGAAAAATTACATTAATTTATAAATCTGCATGTTTTGTACAAAGTACAAGAGATCAGATGTATTAATCAAAATAGGAAAACTGACTGCAAACATAAAAGACCCCTTAATTCATAGGTATGTTATGTATGTATACAAGTACAGCGCAAGAATATGAGACAGGACAATTACAAGAGGAGAAACTGTTCATCTTCTGCCGTTTAATCTTCTAGGCTTTGTTGTTTTCTGATGGTATCTTGATAAGCGTGTCCGAGCTTGTTGTAACATTGTTGGCACTCAATCACATAATGATAGTTGGGCTCTGCAATGTCAACCATGAGTGGTTGAGAACAAGATGAAGCCAATTGTAGATAGTGCATGACATTTGGTGAAGCCATGAGATGTTGCACGATGATCAAACTCCTAAATACTCCTGGATTAATGAATCCCCATGGCAGAAGTTGAGAAAGTGAAAAAAATGTTCCCTAATTTGTATTTTGGTGTACCACTTGGACCTTGGTGAGATATCTAGCCAAGTTTGATGATGGTAGAGTTATTCTAGATTCAATTGCATAAAAATTTTATCGTCCGACATTTCAGATCTTACTACTGGATCCATCTTCAGGAAAGAAAAGAGAAAATTCAATGTATTGAATCCAGAAGAACTCTACTATTGATTACATGCGAAGTAACCAAATTAAAAAAAAAAAAGTTTGATAATCTTGTAAAGTGTGATGGCTTTGTTTGGCAAGTGTTTGATTCGTGAATCTATGACTTGACTTTCTTCTATTGACATGCTGTAGTCAATATTTATCTTTATTAGCTGGAACTATTTTGTCACATCCGGTGTGTCCAAAAAAATTGGAATGTAAGAACACAAGAATTCTACATTGAAAATTACAAGAAGACTAAGGTAAGAGAGAATGTTGAGCTCACAATCGTATCCCAACTCTCTTATTGATGGTGTATGGCTCATACTGTATAGGTTTGATCTTGCAATAGACTCATGTGAGTCTTTTTATATGCAAATGAAGTTTTAATCTATCACCGTCCTTGAATTAGTGTGGCATCCAGTGTTGATCGTGACACTACTTGTATTTTCCTTCGGTCTTCTATAAGATTGTGTGTACTTGTTGATTCATATGAATATGCTTAATGAACTTGGCTACTATCATTCTTAAACTTACTCTTGAGTTTTTCTTCATTTTTGAATGCATACCCGGAGGAATATCCCAAAGACATAATAGGGAGAAAATCCATCTCGGTCAAAACCCTCACATTTATTTCAAGATTTGGTTTTGCTCAATATCTTCGATATTTAGCTTGCTAATTAAAGTATGAAAGTATTAGTATATTCTTGGAGAGATTGATCATGACCATGACCTAGTTGTACAAACTAAGTGAATTGATCCTCATACTTTCCAATAGGGAAGCAAGATTCTTTCAAGGCATCAAAAAAATAAGATCAAGTTTCTTCAAGAATAGTATCATGCTTATGGACATTATAATAGCTTTCCCAACAGCGTAGATGTTTTCTCCAATGAAGATTGTCGTTAATACAAGAGTCATGTGAAGTTATCAATCATCTCGGTCATTTCTCGCTCAAAGTGTTCTACATATCATCTCTTTGTCGCTACAAAGCATCTTCAATCATCTTCTGGTACCATGTGGGGTCTGGCATCTTAGGTGTTGATTTGGTTTCCATTTGCTGAGGTCGTGGGAAACAAAAACGCAAGACAAAGGGTCATGCAATTTGAGACTAAGCTTTGTATAACCACACCTTGTATAAGTGGGCATACATACAGAAAGAGAACTAGGAATGACAAAACGAGGGATTCTTGCTTGGATAACATTGATCTAGAGCCTAAGGTGATTTAGAGGGCAACACACCAAACGAGGGTCTGATTTAATAAATGATTTCTAATGCTTCTTATGAACAATAGTAAGAACACTATGACAGAGAACAAACAAAAACACTAAACAAGAAAAATTCGAGAATAACATATTATAACAGTAATGATCTATGTTCCATGTGGATGCATTAACAGCCCTCAGATCCCATATTCCCTAATTCCCATTCTATTTCCCTGTTCAAATATTGTGTTTAAGATTTTGGGGGTACTTCTAGGCATTCCCTTTTCACGTTCCTACATTTCTCCATTCCGCCAAGAGGGGACCCGGTGGAACATAGTTAATGACGGATTACATTAATTCATAAATCTGCAAGTATTGTATAAAATTTGAGAGATTGCATGTATGACTCAACTAGAACTAAAAGACTAACTCCAAAACTAGAAGTCCCCATAATGAGTAGCTTTGTTACACTTTTATACAAGTGTAGACTCTAGAGAAGGAAGATGAGACTAGATGGTTACAAGAGGAGCACCCGACATGAGTGTCCAAGTCTATGCTGGTACTTTCAGCACCCGACGGTGCTGAATAATGAGAATTAGACTCTACAGTTTCAACCGTGAGTTGTTGAGACTATGATGAATTCAACGATGGATAGTGCATGACATTTGGTGAAGCCATAAGATGGCGTACCATATGATTAACATCCCAAACCCTTCTAGATCATTAAGATAGATGGATCTAAATATGCCCTTCGAACAGTTTTGTCTTTGTTCAAACATTCAGTTGCATAACAATTGAATAGTTTTAATGGCATGATCATCCACAACTACTTAGCTTATGATTGGGAGTTCTTTGAAAATGGTAATTCCTACACCAATGGATACATAATATTACTCCCATTCATTCTGATCATAAACCATTGTAGTTCATCCAGAATTATTGTAACGTAGAGAGTGCAAAACAAAAGAAGTGTATGACCTATCTGCAGCTTGCAGTTCCACTTAGTTATCAAGGAGAAGAAGTGATTTTCCAACAAAGTTGCAGATAGCCTCAGACGTCTAGTAGTAGTGTCAACCCACAATATTGATTGGTTGCAATTTGTAGTTATGAAATGTATTCTTGGTCACAACTCCATAAAACTGATCTGTGTTGCACGCCAGTTTTGGACAATTTCCAAAAAGGCAAACCAGCTGGAAACAAGTTGAAGCTGTATTTACAACGGAACATCATCTACCGCTTTGGCAATCTTTGCATTATTCAGGGTCATCCACAAAAAAATCTTTTATGGGAGGAATTATTTAAAATGCTTTCTAAGCTTGCAAAAAAAATGCTCCCTGAGTTAACATGCTGACATTTCTCGTTTTTTCTTAAATTGTTCTCTAAGATTGCAAAAAAATATTATCTGGGAGGAATTTCTCTGAGATCTGGAAAAGGTCTAACAGTTTGGTTGTCAATCTTTTTTGGGAAAGGTCTAAGATAATTGTGGCTTTGGGTTAAACATGAAATTTTTTAGATAGCTATGATCTATTTCGGTTATCAACCCGGTTCAGAAAAGCTCAATAACAGAATTTTAGAGTACATGAGAGCAAAATGTGTTTGATGGTGTAATGTTTTTCTCAGACTTATATTCTACCAATACTTTTCTTGTTTGATTTTTATTTCTGCACAGCAACGTTAATTTAATTACCAATTGTTCTTGACAACTGACTTGACATGGGGATGATAAACACAGAAATCTGTATATTTTAACGGCCTTTTTTGACATTAATCCTTTGCATGAATAATTGAATAGTTTGTACATCTGAATTTTTCTTCTTACCATATTTTTATTACATACTTTGTGGTTTCAGATGGAACAAAACATGTGGGAAATTAAAAAACAATTGAGAGAGCAGTTGGCTTCTGCATACTCTGCAAAGAAACATGCTGAAAACGAAGCTCTGTCAGTGAAGCAAAAGTTAGAAGAAGAAATTCACAGGCTTCAGGGAAAGTTAGAAGACAAGATGGTTTCTGCAGACACTGCACTGAAACACGCTGAAAATGAAGCTCAATCAATAAAGCAAAAATCAGATGAAGAAATTAGTAAGCTTCGGGAGCAGTTGGCTTCAGCAGACTCTGCACAGAAATATGCTGAAAATGAAGCTCAGTCAATAAAGCAAAAATTAGATGAAGAAATTTGCAAGCTTCAGGAGAAATTACAAGATCAGTTGGCTTTGGCAGACTCTGCACAGAAACATGCTGAAAATGAAGTCAGGGCAGTAAAGCAAAAATCAGATGAAGAAATTTGTAAGCTTCAGAAACAATTAGAAGAGCAGTTGAATTATGCAGAATCTGCAAGGAAGGATGTTGAAAATGAAGCTTTGTTGATAAAGAAAAAATCAGATGAAGAAATTTTCAAGCTTCAAGAGCAGTTGGATTATGCAGAATCTGCATGGAAAGACGCTGAAAATGAAGCTCTGTTGATAAAGAAAAAAACAGATGAAGAAATTTGCAAGCTTCTAGAGCAGTTGGATTTTGCAAAATCTATGAGGGAACATGCTGAAAATGAAGCTAGGTCAATAAAAGAAAAATCAGATGAAGAAATTCACAATCTTCGAGAGCAATTACAAGAGCAGTTGGCTTCTATAGATGCTGCAAAATCTGCATGGAAACATGCTGAAAATGAAGCTCAATCAATAAAGGAAAAAGCAGATGAAGAAATTTGCAACCTTCAAGAGAAATTACAAGAGCAGTTGGCTTCTATAGATGCTGCAAGAAAACATGCAGAAAATGAACTTCAGTCAGTAAAACAAAAATTGAATGAAGAAATTTGCAATCTACAGGAGCAATTAAAAAAGCAGTTGAAGTCTGCAGAATCTGCACAAAAACATTCTGAAAATGAGGCTTCGTTAATAAAGAAAAAATCAGATGAAGAAATTTACAAGCTTCAGAAACAATTACAAGAGCAGTTGGCTTCTACGGAGGCTGCATGGAAATCTGTAGAATCTGCAAAAAAACATGCTGAAAATGAAGCTCAGTTAATAAAGCGAAAATCAGATGAAGAAATTTACAAGCTTCTAGGCAAATTGGCTTCTACTGAATCTGCACAAAAAAATGCTGAAAATGAAACTTGGTTAGTAAAGAAAAAATCAGATGAAGAGATTCTCAACCTTCAGAGGCAATTAGAAGAGCGGCTGTCTTCTGCAGAGTCTACACGAAAACATGCTGAAAATGAAGTTAGGTTGGTAAAGAAAAAACTAAATGAAGAAACTAGCAAGCTCCAGCAAAAACGAAAACATGATGAGAACGAAGCTGAGTCAGTAAAGCAAGAATCAGGGGAAGAAATTAGCAACCTCCAGGAGCAACTAGATTCTATAGACTCTGCACAGGAGCACGCTGAAAATGAAACTCTCCCAGCAAAGCTAATATGTGAGGAAGAATTAAAATTGCTTCCCGAGCAATTAAAACAAGCCCAAGATTCTCTTGATTCTGCTGCGAACCCAAAACAAGAAGAGACCCGAAGATGCTCAATTTTATGAGCAAAAGCTACATTGGTTTTGCAACATTACTATTCAAATGCAGATAACTTTGTGATTATGTAGTTTTGAATTATATGGATATGAATATATATATTATTGTCCAATAGTATAAATCATTAGTGTTAATTGGATTTTAATAAAAATACATTTCAAATAAAAATTTGTAAGAGAATTAAATAAAATATAATGTATAAGAGTTGTTGAGATCTTTCTTTCAATATTTGGTGATTGCTGAGTAGAAAGAGTGGGTTCGTTTGTATCTTTGAAATTGAAGTTGAAGAAAGGAGTCTAAAGTGGAACTATAAAATAAAGAGTATTTAATATAAGAGTTAAGTTGTTAAATCTTTCTTTTGATAACTGGGGATTCTTGAGTAGAATAGTGGGTCCGTTTGTGCCTTTCAAATTGAGGTTGAAGAAATGAGTCTAAAGTTGAACCATAAAATAAAGAGTTGCACTAACAACTCTTAAGGAAGTCATCTCTATGTAGGGCCATCTCTATAAGAAATAGAACTATACATCTTTGATCATATGTAGAGAGTCACGATTTATTTTAAAGAGGCACTAAACCCTGCCACATATCTCATAATATATTGGACCTATGAATACAAAATACTCCTTTGATTATGGGTCATTATTACAAATTTTATATATGTCCCAGAAGAAAGTGTAATGACTACATGTAAAACTGATGAAAGCATACCCACAACTGACCAAAATAAATCTCAAACCTAAAAATTGGGAGTAAGAAGTCACAAGTAAAGCTATACCTATTCAACATCGTAAGACTCCAAGCCTTCTACTTTGTGCGTGACTAATTAAATACTTCCATAATTTTTTGGTAAGTGACAAGTTGTGTAGAAGAATATGGGTGCACATACGATACCAAAAAATAAAGGATCTGCACAGGTGCAAAGGTGACACAAAGTAACATAAATAACGTGTATGCTACAAGGCTTGCACACAACATAACCTAGTTTATTTTTACTAACCTGAATGTTTTTGGTTAATGTTGGATTGCAAGTGAAATCATATGCTTCTCTATCATACAACTCAGAGAACAAAGAAACATGAGCTCCTAATCATTTGCCTTCTAGTATCTCTACTATAGGTATTCCTTACTTTGCAGCTTCTGATGCACTTATCCATGTTGCATCTTCAATTTCTCAGCCCTTCCATTAACCAAATATTATTTATATTCTTGGTCACATGTTTACTTTCTAACTTTGGAATCAATCTCCCTTTCTACTTCCTCTCACACATTCATAAAAATTTATGCTCTCGAATCAATTTATTCAAAATCTACACTCGTAATGTCCTTGTACTATTATGAACTTCATGATATGGATAAAAATATGCCACATTAAAAATATGCAATATGTCTATCCCATAAAGTAACTCAATTTCATGTGCATTTGTCACAAAAATTTACATGGTCCAATATTTATCCACTTTAATTTGTTGTAAGTTCCCTTCGAAAATATTTATTTCCTCAAATGTGCTAAGACTAAGTTTCTCACTTCAAATTCAACTTCTCTTCTTTTCATGTCTATTTGTTGTTTATATTGTGTAGTGTTTCCTTCCAATGGTTTGTGCACTTGCTAAAGTAAGTCATATATAGATTCTAAAAAATATTTTGCTTCAACACTCTTCCTTTGCTTATTTTTGATGTCACACAATTCTATGACTCCTCTTGGATTTGATCCATACACAATCTGAAATAGTGTCCTTCAAGCACTCCTATTGATTAATTTTTTATAATAAAACTCAATTTACATCAAGATTGAATCCCATGTTCTTATCTTTCCTTCAATCAAAATTAAAAACAAATAACCAAGACTTTTGTTGACTGCCTTCATTTGCCCATCCATTTGAAGACGATACCTTGAACTAAACCATATCTTGGTGTAACACACGATCATGAAGGTTAGTTTTGGGGTCAATACAAAATCAAATCAATTGAAAATCATACAAATAAGCTATGTGTGCATCCTTAGATTGAGCAAGACTAAGAACAAAGCAAACAAGAGAAATAAAGAAAACACAATTGTTATATTTATTATTTGAATCTTCTTGCCAAAAAGAGTGATGTGCTCAGATGTAGTTACAAAGGCTTGTGCAAGATGGGTGGGAAATCTAACAACATATCCCCTTGCATTATTGATGTTTGGATGATGGATGATGAGGATGATTGAAACTTTGTAGGGATATTTAAACAACACTTCATTGTTAGTTGAAAGCTTTTTATTAAAATAGAAGATGCCCCTTCTATTTATAGATTTTCAAGATCAATTGTGACCATTGATCTAAGATGAAATCAATGGTGGAGAATCAATCCTACAATGTAAGATAAATATTTAATGCTATAAAATATGCATTGAAACCAGTATTTAAGTTGAAACAATTGGTAAGTCCATGGTAGATGTGGAAATAGTGTTTTGGTTTTAAAAAAAAAAAGGTTGGAAGACATAAGTTATGCCTACATTAGATTAGGTGAATTTATTAGTATGTAATCAATTGTATTACCTTCTAAGGACTCACCATCATTAGGTGAAGGAGTCTTAGTTTTATCATGTTTACTTATTTCATCCTTTATAACATACATAAATGCATCCATTAAGCTCTTCTTATTATTGATATGAGTAACCAATGATTATTTATCATCCATTTGGAATTGGGTTTTGCATTAACATTTTCCACTGCTTCACAGATGAAAAATTTAAAATTTGCAATAAATTACACTAATCAAGAAAAATTAAAAAAACCCTAATTTTCCTAGGGCTTGATGTTCAAAGATTGGGTTCACCAAATGTTTCACCCTAAATTGTATCTAGTATCTTAATTGGGTAGATAGGGTTATGAATATATAAATGACAATGAAAAGGGTGATGATGAGATCTACAATAGGCCAATTAGGTGATAAAATTAGATATAAACATATAATAAATTTATTAAACTGAGATAAGCTAAAAATAATAAGTACAACTATGCTAAGTATAGAATGTACTTAGATTGTTCTGATGCTAATGTAGTTCTAGATTTGGAACATGCAGAAATCATAATAGAAGAAGATTTTAGAATAGTCATAAGATTCTAGATTGAGTGATTCTAGAATCATGGATACTAGTGTTAGCCTCGGAAAATTACATCAATGTTACTATTTGAACCTGACGTAAGTGTCATATACTAAATACCTATTAGAAAAGGATGCAACCATATAGATGATTCTAGGTTTAACTTTGCCTTCACTCTGGTGAATTCATATTTGGGTCATGGACTATCTCTCCTCATAAATTGTAAAACCCTAGTTCTTCATCTTCATAGTGAGCTTAGGAGAAAATGAGTTAGTGGGCACATGGTGTCGAGCTGACCCCAAAGACCCCTTTATCAATGAACCTTGCCTACATATACAATACTTCAAAGAGGGACTTAGACTGATATAGTTCTCCCATATGTGTTGTCTTGTGTGTGAATCATGCAAGGTATGCAAATCAAGTTCAATAATGACCTATTTTTTAACTTGGAAAACATAAATCTTAGGCTAATCCTTTAGTAATTTAGACCTGTGTATGTGTTGTTCCTATGACTAATATGAAAATAGGAAAGCTTTGATTTATTAAGTGTTTGATTGAATACTTTTGATAGGTTGCCTTGGTCTATGCTAGGTTTTGTAGGTAAGGATTGAATGAGGGTTGATCTTATATTTATATCAACCCCTTTGGATAAGTAACTTGAATTAAAACACTTAGGACAACCATTAGGATACATTTCATTTGCAAATTAGATTACTTTAGGGTAATGGATACTTGCATTAGAGCTAGACACTAGTGTCAATGCTAGTGTTTGTCATGGATGTTAGTATCCAAGAAGAAAGAAAGTAGGTATAAACTTAGAACTTATAGAGATGGAAGATAAGTAGGTTTTAAGAATTTTGGACAAGATAGAAGGTCTAGATTATCAACATAAGACTATTCAGACTAAGAAAAAGGTAAAGGGCACAATATATAGTAGATACAAGACTTCTAAAAGTGGAAAAGGTACAAAACTAATAGAAATAACCAAGATATAGGTTTTCTAGGTGTACAAAAATGAGGTGTTATATAATCCATAAAATAGTGTCTATAGATATTAATAAACAATACATCAAATTTTCACATGAATAAAAAATAATTCACATACCACATGATGGTAACAATAAGTAGAATAAGGAAATCTCTTCAAAGAAAATAAAAGAATAGAGTATGAACATTCATAAGGTGAAGAGGAACATAAAAGAATCTTGAAGAAGATAAATTAATAGATGATCATTAATTACCAAAAAAAAAATTAAAATTTTGAAAAACATCGAAATAATAATATTAAAAAAAGAGCAATTTTTTTACTTCACATATCTTCTTGATTGCTTCATCAAGTTATTCTTCCACTTTTTACACATGTGATCGATTCATTCAATATTCTATTTCTTGGATCTTTGTGTATTTTTGGCCTTTTGGCACTTATTTTCAAATTTCCCAATATGAGTAGTCCAAATCAATGATCTAATATTTCCATATTTTTCCATTTATCAAGTTGATTTCATAATATAAATATATCCAACTATATTTTTCATCATAGATAGTATCGATTAGATACATTCATCACTGATTGTCACTACTATCCCAAATTTGATGATATTGACCTGTAACATTTTACATAATTAAATAAAAAATTGAGCAAAAAAATCCTTAATATATAAAATTTTCAATAATATACTTAGTTTTATTTTACACAATGTTATTATTCATGCAAAATATTTCCTTTTTGTACTATATTACTCATACATGTGCATTACATATCTTGATAAGTGTACATTTGATGAGATAGGGATGCACAATAATTCATTTGCATCCTTATTTTATCTTCCACATGCCTTTCATCTACAATTCACATATATAGTTTGATAATCTTGTTCATACATGACCATGCCATCATATTCAGTGTATACTTTACCTTGACACATGTTGCGTATTGTTCAGATTCCTTCCCTTTCAACTACTTTCAAACCCATGTTTTATCTATTAGTATTTATGGTTCTTGCTTTAAAATTTAAAAAATTACAAAAAATATAAAAAAACATTCAAACTATTCTAAAAATCCAAAATCATAACCTGAGCATAATTAAGCTTCTATTTTTACATCATTGTCATATGTTATTTATCTCATGATTGGTAGATAGCAAAATATTTTTTTTATCACACATGAATTTCATTGGTATTTATGAGTGTTATGAATGACATACAAATTTTACATGGACTTAGATGTTGGAGTTTCCTCTATCTAGTGACAATGCCATGTTGGAGGCATCTTATCTAAAAGTTACAATATTTACAGGTGTTACCAATCTATAACCCCTATGCTGTGTTGAGATATATAATTTTTACAAATGTATTTATAACATATCTATTTCACATGATGTAAATGTTGATATATTAATTTATAGAATATTATAACATTACATATTCATGGTGTAGACTATATTTTTAGTTCTATACTCTGTTGATACTATTAATTGTAGATAATATATTAAACTTCGTTTGTCTATTATGTATTTTCCCTTGGCCCTTGTGTGTGAATTTGATATTTACATGTCCATTGAGTGCAATGTCCCTTGTCCTTTGTGTGTGATTTCAATATATTCATGTCCATTGAGTGAATGGCCCTTGGCCTTCTTTGAATGCACAATATTTTTATGTCCTTTTCATGTTGGCCCTTAGCCCTTTGAGTGACATTGTGCTTGTTGAGCTTATGGAGTTTGATGAGTTTCATGATCCATATCATGCACTAAATATTGAGTAGGTTTATTATAATACAACTATTACTATGGGCTTCATTGATACATTTATCTAGAGTCAACACTTTAAACCTTTCGTTATATATTACATACGTGCTTTGAATGATGCATATCTTACTATGATGGCATTCCTTTTCACATATGCTAAGATATTAAATGTTTACATCTTAATACCCATGATACAATTTAATTTTATTTTAAGATAAGTGACTTTTCTGACACATCCCTCACATCAAAAGGGGGCATTTCAATGAGATTTTCATACATAATATAAGCCTCTATATGCTAAAAATCAGTTTTGGGTACAAAATATAATTTTATAAAAATTATAATAGTTCAAAATTTAGTTATTGGTATAGATTATGGGGGCATATTCCATGCATATGCATTCATATTATAGGAACAAACTATATATTCATACATTTTAGGTACATATGTGCACAAAATTCAAACATAAATTATGAAATTTACATCTACATACAACTACACATTTTACATTTATCACATGGGGGACATAAAATGGATTCATGCACACTATACTATTTTTCAATTCAGGGGGCATGATACTAATTTAGGGGGCATGTTACTAATTTATGCACACACATTTTTTTACTAAGTAAAAAGTCATGATAAGGGCAATGATACCCTTGCCTTATTCTATGAGCTTTTGTAATTTCAAAATTCTATTATAAGTATCATGGGAATTAAGTAACAAAGTGAAAATTGAATCTAAAGGCCATTTGCAGTTGTTGATTTAGTTAAATTACATAATACATATTGGATATTTAATACCCTCCAACATTATAGCCTATGATTCCATTATGGATTCCAACTTGTTTTAGTCTTGGGGTTACAAAGACCAACATCACAAATTGAGGTTTTTGTGTCCCTCAATAGGGTCTATTTTATATACACATTCACTTAAAATTGGGCATTGATCACCCTCAATTCACCTTTGGTTCAAAAAAGGAACTAATCCCTCTAAGTGCTTCAATGGAAACACCAATTCTCTCATGATTCAAGAAAGCATCATATTCAAACAAAGTTACAAGAGCAATATGAGTTTCACATATACATGTGTACACATTCCTCATTCTTTAAAATATTTTCAAATTCAAGTTACATTTCAATTTTCAATTTCACATATGGACATTAACTATTTTTACATAATTATAGGATTTACTATGTAACACCTTGCATGATTGGAGATTTTTCCCAAATAAAAAGTATTTTATACACACTTAGGTATATCTTTCTTTTTACTTTAGTAATTTATTTTCTAGATTAAATGGGGGGAACATAAATGCTCAAATTTGGTCATGAATAGTTGATAATGTCAGTTTTGGCCCACATTCACCTTACTTGAATCGATCACTTTGGTCTTATCTCACCACCATAATATATCCTAAGCACTTATATGACCCATACCTTCGAAGTTGTTATTTACACCTAAACAAATATTATTAATTTATCAAAACCTATTTAAGAATATGTAGATATATTTCAAATTCTTAAGACCAAACATTACCATTCTTATGCTAGAATTGACTCACATAAGTCAAGATCAACAGTTGATCCCAACCTTTATAGATTGATCTTACCTTTTCCCCAACAATGACTAGTTTTCAAATTTAAACCCTTACTTCAAGATGGTCCATATTATTAGGATAATTAGTGTGAAGTTTTATCCCTTTAGATTTCTATAAAGGCACAACTAAGACACTTATTCTACTATTTTGAAATAATTTGGAAAAACTAGGCAATTTGGTAATTTTAATATTGAGGCACACTTTTATTATTTCACATTGAGCAAAGTTTCCCTATTCTTTCCAAATTTGATTCTATTCACTTGAAGCAGTGCTTATCCAAGTCATAAGCCTATTCTGTCCGAGTCAAACAAAGCATTATCAATTATTTAAACCATTTTTAGATGCATACATGTAGTATAAGGATTATTATTGCACTAAGCAATTTAGGTGGGAGAACTACATGAGCTTGATTACCTCTTAAGATTATATTGAATATGTAGGTAGTGTTCAATAACCATAAAGGTGATTGGGGTTAGCTTAGCCCATTACACTCCCCACTTTCATTTTATAGGTTTTCAACTATTTCAAGCCCTAGTATGGTTTCAACCTTTAGGAAATCATTTATAGGTCCTCAATGCAAAATTAAAAGTCTAAATTATACATACACTCATATTTAAAGTAAGCACAGTTAAATGTACTACCAGTTTCCTATTTTCTTATGCAGGCCAAGATCAAACCATAGAGGTCATTAACAACAGTTGATCTCGATTGTTTCTAGTCAATTCTATCCTAGAGTAGTGATAATGTTGTTTTAGTTAAATATGCATAATCAAGTCTAAATTGATCATTTTCAATCATCTTTTGGTCACATACAATCAACCTAATAGGCATAAATCAACTAAGTCTTCTTGTGATTTTCAAAATTAGCTTATTTCATTCATTTGATCTTTGTCCATTTTATAACTTTACTTTCATTCTGCTAGTTACAAGTCATTTACAATGTTTACTAGGTCCTTCAATTCATTTTATCTTAATAAGAATTAATACACCAATTAATTCCACATTCTGATAAAATAGGTAGTTATTAATCATATAATTACATTATTCTAGGGTAGTTGTGTGTTAGTAGATCATAAGTCTAGATTAGGCTCTTATTGACATGTTTTAAATGTATATCTAATTATTTGACACCTTTCCCCCACTTATTTACTCTCTTCTCCCCTCTAGTTTCTCTAAAATTTTGAGACTTTTCCCATAAATATAGAGTGTGTGGTTCTATGATGCACCCTTTGACCCTTATCTTTGGCTTTTATCCCATTCTATTTTGGCGCACACGTTAGTAGGGTCTTAATCTAAATTCAATAAGTCTATAAATATAAACATGTATTAGTGCATTTAAAACATCAAAACAACCAATGCCACACTTGTAATATATATATTTTTAATGCACTGAAGTAAATAATTCAAGCATTAAGAAAAGAGATTAAATATTATAAATAAAATAAATCATTTATTACTCCATCATACACTCATATAATCACAAAAAGTCATTGATTTGAACTACATTACTGGACTATCTAGATGAACATGCACTAGATCTAGTGTTCTCTTTTTGAAATTGTACATGCATTGTAAGGCCCTGATAAGAATCAAGCTAAGGATAACATAGGATCCATAATACAGCTCCCATTTTTTTAGGTTTTCTAGATGTGGCTATCCTATGAGGGATTTGAAAAATGAGACTAGTTTCCTATATATCCATGCAAAGTTTCAGGGAAGAGAGCAATAGAATATCTAAAACATTATATTATCCCCAACTAATATATTGGGACCATCAAGAATCCAGTTTACTGATTGATGAGTTCTAGAATGATGAGGCATTTTATGATTTATTAGGCCTTAGAGATAATGTTCTATTGTGAGATCATAAATCAAGATTCTCAATCACATTGGATCCTGTAGCCTATTTTAGAGAGCGAGTGAACACCTTTAGCCAAAAACAAATAAGTAAAGCATTGAGGTCCCAAAGTGAAACCTCTTTTAGGCACTTTTTGACCAAGGAAAAAGTAAAGATAAAGGTCAGTCTAGTGGTGAAAACCTATTTCAAACACCATTAGATTGGGGTGTTTATTCTTCTTCAAATTTAGACTAGGAGACCACCAATGATGAATTTCCCTGTGGATCAGAGTTCAACTTTGAACAACAAGTATTTGATCAAATACTTCAAGAATTTTTGACTATTTTTATTACATGGTCAGATCTCCTATTAGGGGATTCAAATTCATCATGCCTAGGAGAAGTTGAAGAGCAAGTCCTAATAGAGGACCCTAACAAAGTCTAATAGTTTAAGTCACTGCCTACTATCCTAGAAGATAGTTCAACCCTTCTAGTTGAAGCTACAATAGAGGTAAATATCAAGACTCTATTAGACCTAAAATGGATAAAATTATGAGTGTCTCTCATTGAGGAGGAATACGATGTCTTTATGGCTCTTTTGAGAGAGTTTATGGATATTTTTACATGCGCTTATTCTAACATGCTAGGTTTAGACCCTACCTTGGTTATACACCACCTTATGGATAATTCTGATGTTAAATCAATAAAATAAAAGCTACATAAAATGTATCCTCACATTTTTGTATTGGTAAAGAAAGATTTGGAAAAACTCTTAGAAACAGGTTGTATCCAATCCATTGACTACTCTGAATGGATCTCTAATGTTGTACTTATTAGTAAAAATATTGAAAGGATCAAAATTTGTACTAATTTTTGAGACATCAACAAAGCTTGTCCTAAATATTATTTTCCCTTGCCTAATATCAACATGATCATTTATTCCATGGCAAGTTATGAAATACTTTCACTTATGGATGGATTTTTAGGATATAATCAGATCAGAATAACATCAGAAGATCAGCATAAAAAAGCATTCACCACTCCATGAAGAACATTTTGTTATCAGGTGATGCCATTTGGCCTTAAGAATTTTGGATCTACATATCAAAGGGACATGACTATCATATTCCATGATATGATGAATGATATTGTTGAAGACTACGTCGATGGCATATTAGAAAAATCTAAAACTAAGACCGACCATCCAACAATGTTGTGCAAGATATTTAAAAGACTACGAGAGTATAAAGTTAGACTAAATCCAAAGAAATATGTGTTTGGTATAACCTCAAGAAAATTAATTGGCTTCATCATGTCTCATAGAGGTATTAAAGTTGATCTAGCTAAAGTCCATGTTATAATCGAGATGCCACCACCAACCAATTTAAAGCAACTCCATAGTTTGTAGGATAAGATTCAGTCAATCTGATGCTTCATCTCTTAGTTAGTAGATAAGTGCCATACATTTACACACATTTTGAAGAAAGGAGTGGCATTTCATTTATATTATCACTACCAAGTGGCTTTTCAACAGATCAAATACTATCTTATCAATCTACCTATTTTATTACCTCCTATTCTAGGAAAGCCATTCTTATTATACTTATCAGCTATCAACCATGCGCTAGGGACACTCTTGGCTCAACATGATGACAAAATAAAGGATCATGTTATATACTATCTAAGTCATACCTTGGTTAGATATGAACATAACTATGCACCTATTGAAAAAACTTGTCTATCCATAGTTTTCGTAGCTCAAAAACTATGTCATTAGATGTTGCATAATAAAACTATGGTCATTTCAAAAGTAGATCCACTCAATTATCTACTATATAAAACATCTTTGCAAGGTAGAATGGCTAAATGGATCATGCTTCTCAGTGAATTTAAAATAGAGTATGTAAACCAAAAAGCAATTAAGGGACAAGTTCTTACAAATCAACTTGCTGACACACCTCTCACAGACACCCATCCACTCACATTTCAATTTATTGATGAATCCATCATGACCATCATATAAACACCATTTGGGGAGTAGACATAGAAGCTCTATTTTTATGGTTCATTCACTATGCATGGATTAGGGGTAGGCCTATTGTTTATTACACCATAGGGGGATCTAATCCCTAAATCATTCAGAATCAACTTTCCTTGTACAAACAACATGGCCAAGTATGAATAACTTGTTTCAAGACTTTGATAATAAGTACATTAGAATATATCTCATCTTCAAGTTTATGGTGATTCTCAATTAATCATCAATCAGGTCACAGATCATTCTTAGAGCAAAGATGACAAGCTAGTTCCATATAAAGCCATGGTTGACACTGTTAAAAAATAAATTGCCAACATTTAGTTTGAGAACATACCAAGGGCTAGTAATAGAACTATAGATGCCATGGCTACTATTGGCTCTCTAATTAGACAAATAGATAAAGCTAGAGAATATCAGTTCTTCATCAAGACTTTGTCAGCACCAGCTCACGAACCTTCAATAAATTTGTGATATTGTTGGTCCTAATTCTATCTGTTAATCAGATCTTTACAATTACCTTCATGATCAAGTTTTGCCACCTAACCTCTCTTAAAAAAAAACCAAAGCCTTCATTAATCATTCCACTCATTATACTTTATTTGGATCCACTCTTTATCATCATAGTTTTGATGGAACTCTACTTCATTATTTAACTTTGGTAGAGTCTACGCTAGCGTTAAGAGACGTTCATGAAGGATTATGTGGATCCCATTCTATTGGGGTAGTCCTATCTAGAAAACTCTTACATAATAGTTATTATTGGTCCAAAAGAGACATAAATGCCACTGCATATGTAAATAAATGTGACAAATGTCAATGGCATGCTGATTTGATTCATGACCCAACAAAAAATCTAAAATTGATATTGGCACCATGGCCATTTTATACATGGGGACTTGACCTCATTGGAAAGATTAACCCCACTTCATTTGATGGCCATAAACATATCCTTACTACCACCAAATATTTCACTAAGTGGGTTGAAGCTATACCCGTTACTTACATGACAAAAAATCAAATTTCTAAATTCATCTTCAACCATCTCATCTGTTATGATATCCCCTCTGACATTATATTCGATAATGGAGGATCATTCAAGAACAAATATGTAGACCAGTTATGTACTGAATATAGCATCACCATACATTTTTATATAGAATACTACCCTTAAGGTAATGACCAAGCTGAGGCATCTAACAAAACCCTTGTCAACATTCTTAAAAATATTTTCAATGATGCCAATCATGATTGGAACCTCCAGATATTCTCTACCCTTTGGGCATACTGTACCAATCATCATAGCCCCACAAGATCCACTCTATATTCACTTGTTTATGGTACTGAAGCCATCCTTCCCATTGAGGTCAAGTTTCCTTCACTATGCATCTCTTTCAAGCATGTCCTAGATGATCATGACTATTGAGTAGCTCATCTGCAAGAGTTGGATCTACTTGATGAAAAATGCACAACCATGCTCAAAAATCTTCAAGCACATCAGAATTGACTTAAAAACAACTATAATTAGCATGTGAAGTATAAAACATTTAAACTTGGTGATCTTGTTCTTAAAGAAAACCAAAATAATACCATGGTTGAGAATAAACATAAAGAGAAATTCAAACCAAACTAGATAGGGCCTTTCATCATCACTACAGATTATGGATCAGGAGCAAACATGCTTGCCACACTAGATGACAATAAACTTCTAGAGCTAATGAATATTATTCATCTCACACAGTACTATTCTTGAATGCTAAGGTATATTATCTATAAGGACTGTTTTAGTTATGCCATTTTGACACTATTCTTCTTTATACAAATGCCACCTTTATTCATCCTCTTTCCTATATCCACTTTCCATTTTTGACCTATTGACCCAGCATGTTCTAAGGCCTAGCCAATTTGACCTTGGTTTTTATCATTCATCAGCATCAAGGTATCTGATCAGTTCATCAGTGTGTTTAAGTACTTTAGATAGGGAGCATATCTTGGGATAGTGTGATAGAAGCTTTGGTAGTTGCATCCTTCATTTGTTGGTCTTTTCTTACCACCAATCTTGCTACTAATTATAATCACCTTTGGGAAAATTTAGTACCATTGATCTATAATGTTGTTTCCTAGTTATAAGCACCTATGGGCAAACTAGGGGCAATACTAAGCCTTGATATACCAACTTGCCACTTCCTATCCCATATTGTGTCTTTTTACCAATTGTGCCTATTTTGTTTGAATTGACTGCTACACTAGTCAAATTCCTCCACTATAAGGACAAAACTACAGTGACTTGAGGTCTTACCCTAGGACTATGTAGGTAGCGCTCAATAATTTTTGAGGTTAGCTCAGTCACCTTTTCCCCCACACTCTCACCATTTTTAAAGCTTGAACCATTTAGTGTCTCGTCATTCTTGATCGAGTTGAGATAATTCTAAAACACTTCCAAAAACATTTAAAAAATCATTAGAAAAGAATAAAAACATTAAACACTTCTTTACCTTAAGGATTTTGGGAACCTTTACTATGTTACAAGCAAATCACTTTTCATTTAGTTTCCCCATTTTTTTAGCCTTTTTCACTCATGCATTTGTTGTTTTGCAAGACCATTCCTATTATTATATCACATTCATTCTATTTTTTTCATCAGTTATCATATTCTTCCCATTCCCTGGGGGAACTACATTTGGTTTAAATTTTTTATTGGATATTACATCCATGGAACTATATAGGTAACGTCTACTTGCCTAGGGCTTATGGAGATAGCTCAACTACCCCCTTCCCTTTATTCTATTCCCCCATTTTGTTTGTTTATTAAGTTGTCACCTATTTTCTAGGGGTAATGTTAGTAGGGTTTTTGTTTGTTTATTTCTACTTATTTTGTTTGTTTTTTTACCTATTTGTTTGATTTTAGCATTGTTGCCTTGATTCAGTTTATGTGTGTTCCTTGGGTGATTTATTGCCCACACTTATACTTGAATCCATCCATATTCATATGTTTACATTTTCATCATGGTTTCTATCATTGGTGCATTATGTTCTATTGAGTATTGGATTACGAGAGTCATTCCTCATGCATATTTCAGCCAAGTATTCATGATGTTATACCATGATGCCTACCAACACGTGCTACAACAAACCTCAAATTCAAGAAGTTTATTTAGTAATGGTGGCATCTCTTCAGCATCAACATCTCGATTCAATCCTAATCATATCCCAAATAGAGTAATTAAATATGAAATAATTCCAACCTTTATTAGTTTGGATGAGCATTTCCTTACTAGTAGGTTGTTTCAATTCATCATTACCCTATGTGTTAAGTTATCATCATCTTCGACCAAGTTTATCATGTTTGCCATAATCGGAATCCAATGATTATAATCACCTATGGGAAAATCATTACACACCATCCCACCTACATTTCTCAATGATTATAACCACCTTTGGGTAAATCATTGTGTTGTCACCACTTTCCTTTTTCTACCTATATAAGGGCATGTTATTATCTTGTTTGTCTATCCTAACTGGGGCAGCTCCATCTTCTAAATGATTATAACCACCTTTGAATAAATCATTGTGTTATCATACCACGTTGCCACTATCAAGGTACAATGCTTATAACTGCCTTTGGGTAAATCATTGCACACCATCCCACTTGTATTCTCAATGATTTTGACTACTTTTTTAGTATCATTGTGCTTTCACCTCATCATCCTTCCTTTCCTTGGTCCCCTTGTTTTACTTCTTTCTTTTTGAGGGACCATTTGTCGACCTGCTTATGCCAACCATTCCCTCGAGGGGGCATCATATAATTAATTTATCATCATTACAGTTATAGGCATATAGGACCTTTTCATTCTTTGAGAAGATATTACTATTATTATATCTTACAATGACTTCCCAAATAGGGGCAAATTGTAGACACCTAAAACTGGCCATTGATAACTTCTAATCAGGGTTTTGGCCAATTTTGACCCAAAATGCACAATTTAGCCTAAAAACACTAAAACTTGAAAAATTATGTGAAACTAACATATTCAAGTGCTTATTTTGGCTAGGGTATCCCTAAATGGGGAAATACAATATATAGAACAACTAACTTTGATTAGTTCATTTCGAGTCAAAATGCCAATATTGCACCCATGTGCTCTAGATTGCTCTTCCCTATCAAATATTTTGCACAAGAGTTGTGCCTATATTATTTATTGTTGGTAACATCCTAAATGGGAATATGCATTCAACACATCTGATAGTGCCTTTCAATTCCAATTCAGTCAAATTTAGGACCAATAACAAGGCATTCTGATCAAAGTGAGTAATTTGTGCCCAAAGTGCTTAATCGTGTTTAGGAGCTAATTAACCCAAATCAAGGCCTAATAAAAAAATACATAGAAACTTGTTGAAAACTTATTTTTGGAAATGAATATTGAATATCTACATCATCAAGTGACCTCATTTCTTGAGAAGACATCCCTAGGCCATAAATGCCACAAATATCATGATTCATACCCTCCATGCCTCATCAGTGCCTTCCATGATGCCCTCCATGCCTTTTAATTTCCCCTTCTTCCAATGCATTGATGAGGATAATTACAAAATTAATTCCAAAAATTGAATTAATCCTCAACCACACATCTCAATCTTGAGATGGATGATTGAGGTTGATTCTGATCAAATCCAAAAATCTATAAATAGGAGGCCTCACAAGATCATTTCAAAATCTTTCTTGATGCAAATTTATAATGCAAAATTAGTTCAAAAAGCTTCAAGTAACTAGTGCTACCATGCCATTGATTCCAAGCCAAACCAAGCTACAAACTAAAGGTGCCAAGGAGAGATGGAGGTAGCCAAGCTTCCATTGTCAAGGACTTCATGAGCACAAGCCGAGCAAGTCACTACTACAAAGGCATTTGGAGCATCCAAGGAAGGTGAAGGAATTCTTGTATTTGATTCCTTATTTTTTATTTGTGTTTATCATTTGCTTTTGTTAACTAAGATCTCCCTAGTGTTTAGGCCTAGAGATGCTATGTTATTAGTGTGTTTATTTCACTTTGTTTTCATTTTGGAACTAACACCATACTAACCATCCTCTCTTGAGTTTAAATTCCTAGATCACACTAACCTTCTTAGATATGGTTTCATCCACTCTCACATGTGTAATTTCCACAATCTTCTATAGTCTCTTGTTGTAGAATCTATATGCAAAACTAACTAAAGAATATCCAAGGAAGATGCCTTCATCATCCATTAAATTAATTTTTCCTAGATCCTCTTAATCTCTCTTGATGAAACACATGATTCTAAATAGTCTAAAGTGTTTCACTAAAGGTGGTCTACCTTTCCAAAGTTTATAGGAGGTCTTATTGTTGTTTATTCTGAATCAACCTTTTCTTAGAATGTGTACTATTGTGTTTACATCCTCTCTCCAAAAATTTATCAGATAATTTAGACTCATTTAAAATTATCCTGGCCATTTCTTGATCAATCTTGCTCTTCCTTTCTACTACACCATTTTATTGTGTTGTCCTTGAAACCAAAAATTGTCTCTTGATTCCATGTTCCTTACAAAAGTCATCAAACTCATTTGACCAAAATTATCCTCCTCTATTAGATCTTAGACACTTGATTTTTAAGTCCATCTCATTCTCAACTAGAATCTTGAATGACTTGAACTTATCTAGAGCCTCAAATTTCTCCTTTAAGAAAGCAACCCAAGTCATTCTAGTGTAATCATCAATAAGAAACATGAAGTAACTTTCACCTTGAATACTTTGAGTTCTAGTTGGGCCACATAGATATGTATGAATCAACTCTAATAATTTTTTAGTTGAATATTCTTTTGTCTTGAGCCTTCGTCTTATCTATTTTCCATATTGGCATGCCTTACACAAGGTGTTTGTAGGCTTAGTGATCTTAGGCATGTTCCTAATTGATTTCTTAGTACTTATCTTTACTAATTTGTCAAATTTTATATGTATCATTCTTATATGCTAAATCCATCTCTCATCTAATTGACTCATAATGTCCTTCTTGATCTCACTCAACACATACAAATTAGTTGCAGTCCTATTAGTATTTGCTACCAATCTTTTTGAAGTTGTTTTTATTATTTCACATCCTTTAACATGAAAATTCAGAGTATATACTTGATTGCATATTTGACTAACACTCAACAAATTATGTTTCAATCCATTTACATATAACACATTCTCAGCTTTAGTTTTCCCATTATCAAGACTTAGTATTCCCTTGCCAATAATATTATCTATTGTATTGTCTCCAAACTTGATTTTACCTTTAGTAATATTATTCAAAGATATAATTTTATTCTTTTCACCTATCATATGGCTTGAATAACCACTATCAATGTACCATTTAAAACTCTCATCTTGAATGTGAAAATCATCTTGTGCTAACATGGATTCTTCTTCCTTTGGAACATCATTTTATTACTCCTTTTTCATTATTTTCAAAGGTTCTAACTTCTTATCGATTTGAACATACACCATCCTATTTTGATTAGGGGTTTTTGGATAACCCAATTTACAAAATCTTGCAATATGTCCAATTCTATTATAGTTTTAACAAAGCACACTATTTATATTGATATTTGACCCTTGGACAAATGAACTTGAGAATATTTTTATAAATCCATGATTATTCATATCACTTCTCCATGCATGATTGTTTCTATCATTTGATCTACAATCTACAACTCTATATCCAAACTAATTACAAGAAAAATATTAACCATAGAATAAATTCATGTACCTTATTACATTTGATTTCCTCATAGGAAATGATCTCTAAAGATTTTTGAAAGGCATATTAACTCTTTTTTATCTCTAAGAGGAGAGATAATCTTCTTGACCTATCTTGACCTCTGATTGAAATTCATAATCTCAAATTTCTTGAGAGCATCAGCATATATCTTTGGCTTACTAATATTTTGATATTTCTTGCTAATATTGTGGTCATCCATGTATCCAAGGCCTATTTTGATGAGAGGTGACCTTTTATTTTTCAATATGTCATCAAGAATTTCATTGCTCTTTTCAAACTTTTGACAATTTTTCAATTTGATTGTGAATTGTTCCACATCTGACTTAAATGAACCTATCTTAGATTTATACTTATTGCACTCTACTTATTTGGACTTCAGGATTGCATTTTATTCTTCTAACTGAGTCTTGATACTATTTATTACCTCCTCAACTTCATTGATACTCTTAGTTACCTTAGTTTCCAAAATACATATTTTTTCTTAATGACTTTTACTAGAGACTTCAACTTTTGGTTTTCTTTCTTTGACTCTTCAATTCATTCAAAGCACTAATAAGTTTTGACTCAAGATCAACCTCAGGTTCTTCTTCATCCACTTCATAATCATCCATAAATACTTGTTCTTTCTAACTATTCCCATCTTCAACTTCAATGGCCATGAATAAAGCTTCATCACTTTCATGGTTTGAACTTCAATCATCTCTATCTGAGATATCTTTATCACTGACTTCAGAGAGATGCTATCTTATTTATAATATACACCATTTTTGTTATTGAAGAACTTTTTCTTATAGTCACCTTGCTTGAAATTTTACTTGCTCTTGTCATAATTGTTAGACTTCTTAGTCTCTTCACCATATTCTTCATCATGATCATGTTTTTCCTTTTGAGGACACTTGGCAGCAAAATGACCAATCCTACCACAATTGAAATATTTGAATGGTATCATGCCTTTGTACCTACCTGAACCTTTTCTCAATTTCCTCACAAATAAGGCTTCAGCTTTGTCTTCATCAACATTTGTGTCATTATCAATTTCAAACTTTTTGATTTGTGTTTTCTTTACTAATTTGAATGTTGCTTTCCTTTTTGAATATATTCCATCATCAGTCCTCATCTCATAGGTAGTAAGTATTCCATGAAGCTCATCTATTTTTAACTTGTCTATGTCTTTTACTTCTTCAACTATCGACACCTTTGATTCAAATCTTGACATCAAGGATTTTAAAACCTTTTGAACAATAGGTGACTCATTAACCTTTTCTCTAAGACCTCTAATTATGTTGACTACTTCATCAACTCTAAGAAGATATGCTACAATATTCTCTTCTTCCTTCATCTTTAGACCTTCACACTATCTTCTATAGGTCTGAAGCTTTGCCAATTTTACCTTTGTGTCACCTTCATAGATGATCTATAACTTGTTCCAAATTTCCTTAACTAATTCACATTACATCACCTTGACAAACTCAAATTTTTCCAATCCACACATTATAGCATTCATAGCCTTTGAATTATTCTCATTTGTTTTCTTTCTTGTAGTATCAGTTGGAGGAGTTTGAAAGATAGTATACCCATCGATAACTAATTGCCAAATGTCAAACCTAAGAGCCATCAAATAGGTCTTCCTTATAATGCTTCAAAATACATAATTCGTTGCAGTGAATAAAGGGGCCTTATTTTTTAAAAACCCTTCTTGTAATTGATGACTAGACATTATGATTCTTAGGATCTACCTTCTAGTTTTCAAGCCTAACCTTGAAGGACCTACTCTGATACCAATTATTGAAAGCATAGACACTGAGAAGGGGGGGGTGAATTAGTGAGATCTTAAAACTTTCTTCCAATGCTTTAGTTTGTTAGTCAAGCATCAATAAAGAATCCATAGAACAATAAAACAAAAACAAAGAATTTAAAGACATAACACATGATATAGGTGGGAAACCCTTAAATAAAATAAAACCCATAGTGATCACAACATGGCTTACATGTCCTAAATCATATATGAAATGAGTCAACAAGATTGTTGAGTACCAACTCAACTTGAGGCACCAGCCCTAAATAGTTAGGCACTAACTTGACAAAAAGTTTCAACAAGCACCCATTTTCTAAGAAGCACCAACTCCTTTATTTATAGACACCAATCTATAGGAGGATTCAACCCCCTTTTCCAAGCACCAAATCAACTGCTTCTATCATCCACCTTTCTCAATTGCTTTTGTCAACAAATGATGGTACAATTCTACTCTCTACTTATTGATCTCAGATTCATTTTGCTATTTTTCTACTCATCACTCTCAAATTCATTCTATTATTTTTTTTTTCTCTTTCTCTACTCAATTAGATATACACATTAGGCTCTCTTTCTATGTTATTCATTTCAAAAGGTTTTGTCCTCTCTGCCTCCTCTACTCATATCTTTTAGCTAATTTTGTATACTCTAGGGTTCATCTTCATGTGAGTCATTTGATGATTTTATACTCATGCCTCTCTATCCATCCATTCCTTAATGGACCTCTATTGTACTCATTAGAAAATTATAATCCCCTATTTTCCTAGTTGAAAAGGATAATTTGATCTTGCTTATATATAAGATAGTGTTCAATAATCTCTTGAAGTTTAGCCAAATAAAACTCTATAGTCAATTGTCTATTGATTTATTATCTTTTAGAAACATAATTCACATTAGCTTATATAAAATGTCACTCACATAGGTCATCCTAAGTGAATCGAAGCTGGGATAGACCAAACAATTATTAGAATACATTTAGTGTTGGCTTGATGAATATTGTAGTAGTCTTGATGCAGTTTGTAACAACTTTGATGTAGTTCATATCAGCCTTGATGTAGTTTGTAACAAACCTAATGCAATACATATCAATCTTGATGCAATCCATATCAAATTTGATGAATTTTGTATCAAATTTAATGCAGTCTATAGAAAACCTGATGCAATTCCTGGCTAACTTGATGCAGTCCATAGCAAACCTGATGCAATATGTAGTAAGTCTGATATAATTTGTAATTACTTATAGAAATTACTTGACATAAATTACCATATTATTTATTATATATAAAAGCCTTTGACATCAATTAAAACATCTCAACAAGTTACCCAAGCCATAAGGGCCAAAACATTCACATCCTCATAATGTAAAATATTTTATTCTTTTTATATCTATTCAAAGACCTAATCCTATGTACCTTAGTTTTGTTGAAGCTAGTATAGCTAAGGATTCCCAAGTTCATACTGATATTCCTATTATAGATCTATATGTTGTTGATTATCCATCATAACAAGTTTAACTTATCCATGTTAAAACTACTAGTGATGGTTTTGATGTTCCAGTTATTATTCTAATTTTCCCTACCACCTATGTAGTGACAATTATGTCAATTAGTATCCATGTTGTTACTTATATTTTTTATACTTACTTCTATTACAATAATTAATTTGAAAAATCCCACCCCTATTGTAAAAATGATCCCTATATTCACCAAGGTATATGCTAGGCATATTACCTATAGTAGGTCTAAGTTCAGTTGAACTTGATTCACCTTCCCAAAGGCCAACAAAATTTCCATCTATTTATACAATTATAGCTAATAATATGAGTGTGATCATGCCACCACTAGTTTCATTATCTCACATGCCTTTTTTATCACTTAAATCTCTATCACCTACAATAAGCTCAACCAAAGGTTAAGTTTTTTTTTAAAATCCAAGATCTAAAATGAAATGGCAAGAAATTTGATTTTTGTACCTTCACTCTTACATTTGTAGTTACTATTTCACCCTTTATTGCTCCATATTTCATCTTGACAAACCCTTCTTTCACTAATCCCATTCCCTTTACCATCCCCACCACTATGCCTACCATTTTCACTCCTCCCAATTCATCTACAATTTATTTGCATTCACAAAGAAGAGACTAGTTTGGATAATTACAATATCCTTGGGTTGAAACATAGGACTAGGTAATTTTTTATGAGCCCCAAATGAAAATTGAATTTGATAAGGCTACATGTACTATGAACAGGGTTACTAGGAAGAAGTTAATAAAAGGGAAATATTCTGTGTGGCAAAAAAAAGGAGAAATAATTTTATTTAACCAAGAAAATAAAGGCCAGAGGAGACCAGCTCTTGGAATATAGAGAAGCCCATGCTTCTTTTATCCTTGCCTCTGGTGAGGTAGTAGTTGGAATGGACAATGGAATGGAATAAAAACTTAGAAGACTACAAACTTAGATCAACACTTTAATACCATAGGGACTTGTTGAGTAGGTAGAGGAAGCCTTAAGATCACTAAATGGCTTATTGATCCAAAGTCTGAAAGCTTAAAGGAAAGTTGAGCCATGAGTACAAAAAATTAAATCATATTTTAGATTAATTTCTCAAATAAGGGCTAGACTGAGGGATTTGACCAAGGTAATTGAATAAGATTCATGCCCATATTTGAACATCATGACAGTTGAGTATCTAGCCTTGGCCCAAAATTTTGGAAGTATGATGAGAGTCTCTTTATTGGATTTGATAGATAAATAGTCGCTATGGGACAATGTATCAAAGTGGAAAAGAACAAGATTTTGAAATTATTCAATGAAGAAAAATTGAGAACGTATTTTCAAAAGATAAGCATATTATTACACAAGAATTATTTATAACTCAATTAGTTAGTTTCATGAGAGACTTCAAAGATAGAATTGTTGAAGGCAATGATGGTGTTAGTCATAAGGTAGTAGAAATAGTTCCTAATACAAAGGAGAAAATTGAAAAGGTGTTTTTAGTAAAAGATACACTAGAAGGTCAATTACAAATGCATGCAATGTTGATAAAATGGACAGGGACATTAAAGAGTGCCTATTGTGTCACTTGATAAGATCAACAATGATTTCAATGCATGTAGATTCAGGTTCTATAAACCTCAACCACCAACTTATCAAGTGACATCTATCCCATCAAATAATTCTACCTAGCATGTAGTTCCCAGTTCTAGAGCACTACCTAATCCATCGATCATTGGAGCTCCAACTGAAGTAACAGTTAATATTGAGACTAATTAAGGACTGTTAGTCCTACTTATTTGTAAACTTGTATCTAATAAGTTAACTAACATGAACTACATGGAATTTTATATGTATAATATGTATGAACTATCTTTTGGTGTGGTTTTGGCCATCTTTGTAATTTATTTATACTCTTTTATTTTCCCTTTCAAAAGAGGGGGATGAAATTTAAAAGAAATAGAATCTATGATACTATGGAATGTCTGAGTTATATATTTTTTTAATTTCATGTTCTACTAAATTATAGAATTGATTTGAGATGCTATATTGGATCATTTGATTGAATGACATATATATGCTTAGGCTATAAATTAGTTGAATTGAGCATTTTCTAGTTTAACTAAATTGTGATTTATCTTTTGGGGGAACCTAGGCATGTTAAAAAAATGTCCAATACATTAATTTTATAAGCCCCAAAGTATCATCATGAAGTTTAGTCATAAGTCTATGTTTACATCTGACCTTCTCTTAGACTCTTTGTGCCATATTTATTTGAATCTGACTTATTTTTAGAATTAAATTTATATTGGTAAATTGGCATTGCATTTCAATCACACAAGTTCCATGTTATTCTCTAGTAACTCTAGAAACATTTATTTCATGTGCTACCTTTCCCTTTTTTTTTAAGATGAACCACTATAGTATATATTTTTCAATGTGAATAACCATTTTTTTTTGGAAGTCTATTATATCTGGGAGTTTACAGGGAGGCCTAAATATTGAAACATTAGCCAACAATGGCTAACAATTATTCCACTAAATTGGTTAACTTAAAATTGCATCCCTACAACTCATGATCTGATTTGCTTCTATAACTCTAAAATGAGAGGGTGTAAACCTGTCAATTTTTGGGTGGGTCCAATCCACATCAACTGTTAGTAGGATGGTGAAAAGTATAGTTCACACACATTTTTTAATGATAATATGTGACAAGTGTACACCGTATCATATTTTGGATAAAATATGATTTCATGTGGGTTGATGAAACATATGTAAATTTCACATGTAGCTCAAATATTTTAACACATAAAATGAAAGGTCAAGAAGATGAAGATCCATAGTATCTTCATATCCTATGTATACTCTACTTTTGTAAAGGAAAGTGAGAATGAAATGGAGAGAATTGTATGAAACTAATTGAATATGTAATTTGATATAAAATTTATCCTTAACTTTATAAATGTATCCTAAATTGAATATATCTTCCTTGAGAATGAATGTATTCTTGCATACTACTTAATATTGAATTCATTAAATGATAAAAATGATAATAATTGCATACACACTCATGTATGAAATTACATTATGTTTGACCTTAGTTTTGTCTATAATATCCTATAATAATTCATAGTCCCATCACAACATTCATAGACTACAATACATTTCACATCCTAATGAGTGATTCTAGGGACTGCTACTAATTGTGTGCAACCATTCCTTTTCTTTGTGAAATTACCCCTCAAGATAATTTATAAAAGTAGTGGAATTATCTAAACCATCATCACGTGGAAGGGTATTAATATTTCCATTTTTGACTCTGAATATAACCATTTCATTTTACATGCCCCAAGCCTTCAATTTTTAAATGAGAGCTGGTCTTGCATTTGGTATCCCTCAAAATTTCATGGAGATTAAACGTCTTGGATGTTATGTTTACTATGTTGCACTTGTATCTAGTCCCTTCATAAGATTCCTAGACCAAGTAAGTGTAGGCAACACTTGTAATGTCAAATATGGGGTCCAAATGTTGTATAGCTTGTGCAATGATGTTTTATATATGGTTCAGCTCTTCATCCATGTCATTTATTTCAACATATGTGGGCCTATGATCATTTTCTAATCCATTCTCAAAACTCATGTATTTTTTTTTAAAGCACACATATGGATTGTTGGTATAACACCAAGGTCTACCAAGTAAAGCTAGGTAATTTTATGCTTTGGCCAACTCATTTACTTCATAGTCAACACTGAAGTTTTCATGAAGTCAACATTGAAGTTTTCCCAATAATATCAATAGAAACATTGTTTAAAAATCCAAAGGGTTGCACACAGATCTTGTTTTCCATGAATATAATAGGAGGTGAGGGTCTCAATGTTGGACTTCTCATCTTGTACCAAACTTGTTTTGTGAGAATGTTCACTTCTACTCCAATGTCTTCGTTAGAATGTCACATATAGAGTATCCATAAATAGTGGCATCTATCAATAATAATTGATCATAATTGGTGTTTCATGTGATCTTGACCTCACACCCCCTTTATTGGCATGATTTGGGTAGTTCTTCAACTATATCCACAATGTTATTTATCAACCATCTCTTGAGCAGATAGATAACTCCTTATGCATCAAGGTCAAAATAGGTAATCAGTCAATTCTATTCTCAACACAATCACCCCTCCATCGATTGTGTCCCTCTTCTTTGTGTAGGCCCCTTCTTCCCTTCATCCTCCTCCTTTCGATATATGGATCAATGATTATCAATTTTTCCTCTTTTATTTTTTTAGATTACATAACAATACATTCTTAATTTAATTTTGAAAAGTTTATATATATATATATATATATATATATATATATATATATATATATATATAAAGTCTCCTAAAACATTTCAATAATAAACAATTGAAAAGTAAAAAATTTCACAACTCTTAAATACATTGATTTTTTTTTAAAATGCCATAGAAAAATCCCCAACACAACATACATAATATATTATATCCTCATTACATAATATTAAATAGGCATTCACCCAAATATCTCTGCCCATTTTTAATTAAGTTGAAGGCTTATTACAGAGGGGGAACACCCTAAGATTTGTCGCACAAATAGACAAAAAAATGTTTTTGATGTCCATTCAGAGGATGTCAGGTGGTTTAGCAGGAATATAACATTGCTTTGGCTAAGTAGTTAAAGTGTGTGCTACTAGGTACATGGGGTTTCACCGCGAGAGTTCAATCTCTCAGGCTACACAATATTTTTTTTTAAAAATCACCCAATTAATTTAGCAAGCGCAAAAAAACATTCTCCTTCACTTCAGATTTAATGCGAATGGAATAATTCCCACCACTAAATGCTAAATTTAATGGAAATCTCACAAAGAGTGTAATGGCCACAAATTATTGTAACGTAGGTTGGTAAAAAACATGAGGTTCATGTGTGATGGTTGAATGGTGTAAAATACCTATAAAACTGAGTTAAACGTCTGGTGGAGGTGTCAAATGTTAGCCACTCTCTATCTCTTTTAATCTTAAATCCATTTGTCGTGGTGGAAGACATGGCTTGACACCATGTTGTGCAGGAGGAATGTGTGAGCGTGATGTCAATGTGAATAGATGTGACATGGCTCACACTCACAGAAAGAAATACGACCACAGTACATATACATTATATATATGTCATGTCCAGACATGGAGATAAATGCATATTTGTACTCTGTTGAGGGTTTTCTGAGTCCATTGAAATTCTTGACTGAAATGGAATGCGGTTCCACTTGAGTTGAAATCGCTGAGATAAAAAGGATGGTGGCGATGTTACAACAATGTTAATGATGTTGGATGAAAAGGCTTCTTTGAGAGGTTCAAACCTTGGACGTGGTGATAACAATTAAAAGATTGCGTGAAGGCAATGAAGAATTCGAAGATCAAAGATGTGGTGCAAAAGATGCAGTAACAGAGAAGGCTTGGCGTGGCACAGCTTTAAAATTTTTATATTTATAAATTTAAAAGTATTCTTTATAATTTTAAATTTTAAAATAATTAAATTTTTCTCTTTATTTTTTCAAAATTTAAGGTAATATATATATATATATTTTAGATGTGTAAATACTCTCTTTTATTTCTAAATCTTAAATTCATTATTTTTTTATTTCATTTTGTAGATTTAGAAGTACTCTCTCTTTAAATTTTTAAACAAACACACACACACACACACACACACACACACACACACACACACACACACACACACACACACAGGTTTAAATAAGTTCTCCACAATATAATAAGTCTTTATATTATATCGTGAAAGCGACTTTCTTTGATTATGTCACACGTTTCATTATATGGTAGCTGATGCATATTTGATTTTACGTTGCAGTGAATTTACGGGAAAGGTAGAGGAAGACCCACATTTAGTTGGTTAGTATAATTTATGATTATTTTTGGTGGCTCTATTTGGAAATTAAATGGCAGGTTTAAAATCCTCAAAAGGAGAGACAAACGACAACATTCACTGTCACTTTGACAACTCATGGACGGTCTCTTTCATCCTTCCAGTTGTTTGTTTTGCTAGGATCTTTACAACCACCTTATAATATATTACTTTTAAAATTTTAGTATACCAATATGATATACTAATGAGTGAGGACCGTAGTGCAACTAAATTTTTATTTAAAAATATATTATAATTAGCAAAATTGTGAGGTAAGCAACGTAACAACTCTCAATAATGAAGTTGATAGTGGATCAGAGAAAAAAAGAAATTAACATATATTATGTGAATAACTCAATAATTGTGAGGTCATTACCATTCATATAATTTATATAATATATATATCAATCACAAAACAAAAAATAAATAATTCCTCCGGCGTTCTTTGCAACTTCGGAACAACTGCTAGTAATAATATTCAACAGAAAATATTAGCCACCCCTTAAACAAAAAGAAGAGGGAAAAAACACTATATATTAACTATTTATATCATAGGTTCTCCATCTCCACATTCTGTCTGTGAAGGCATAAACTATTAAACTAAAACACATGCCTAAACCCTATTTGATAAAGAAGATTTTAATTTCCTACCGAATATCGAAAAAGGCGAAAAAAACCATTTTTTCCTGCAGATAAACTACACCTGTACACCTGATTTGCATTTTCCTCCATACCATTGCAGATCTGGTTCATTGTCAATAACCAAAAATACTCATCATTTGGCCGTGCTAATATCCATTACATTATTTATTTTTTGATTAAATATGCACAATATACTCATTACAATGAACTCGAGAAGAAATATAAGTGTAAAAACAACGAACTCCATTAAAAAAAATGCTAACCAAAACCCTACCTGACATGGAAGAAGATTCATGATGATGTATACACTGAACTCCTCGAAGAACATGGAAATTATAAAGAAATAAAAAAACTAAAAACGATTACTGAAAACCCTAGCTTTGTGTTCAGCACTTGCAGGGCGAGGGTTCCATGCATATAGATTGAAATAAGTTCTAACTTACGGATACGCCCTCTTTTAAAATCTTTAATACGATCTTATGGAATAATAACATTACTAGCGTGATCAATTTGTCATTTCTTTCTGTCATTCTTTTCTTACATATTCAACCATACGAAGTTCCTTACGCCTTTTCTTTCTGCAAAGTTATTCTTCGGCCACCGCCCTACCTTGCTTCCAACTCAATGCTTGTTCCTCGCTTTATAAATTCTTTGAGACAATATAAAGAGCAATTGGAGTTTTCAGAGGCTGAAAGCTAAGATCAGGTCTACGATCAGTCGCTGGGAAATACTAAGCTGACGATTGATAGAAAGGTATGCTGAGAATTTTATATTTTTTGTTTTCTAGGGATAAAATAAATTTAATGAAATTGATGAGTATAATTTTGATTGGCAGTGTGATTGTGTAAAATAGAGGTTGGGAGGGTGAAATAAAGAATGGAAGGCATAAATCTGGTATTGATGGGGCGCACAGGCAATGGCAAGAGCGCCACCGCTAATTCGATCGTCGGAAACAATGTGTTTCCGTCGGTTCGGAGTTTTATGGCTCCTCTTTCGCGTCGCAGTTTTAAGTATGTTGCAGAAGAGTGTAAGTCGGCGCAACGGAAATGGAAGGATGGCCGGACAATAAATGTGATCGACACTCCTGGTAGGGTCTTTACACAATCTTTTTTCTCCTTTTTTTTTTCCAAATTTGGCCATGCCAGATGAAATGTCAATGGAGAATTATACTGATGTGGGGAACTTGTAACTTACAACTTAGCCGAGAAATAACTTATGTGAAATGAAATAAGAATGATACAATGCACTTAAATGTGTGATCGGACTTTACCATTTTAAACTTGTGTCAATCTTTATAACATATCCATAAACATATTAAAAAAAAAGTTTAAAGTTTATTCTAATATTTTCTTGGTTGATAAATGTCTTTTATTGTATGTATTGAAGTAGCCATTTGTTACCATTGTTATAGAAAGAGGTTCCGTTTAGAAATTGATATATGGCATCATATCTTCTAAATGAACATCAAATTTAAAGTTAAAATTATTTTATAATGATTAAATAGATATCAACGTCTCATATTTTATGCTCAATCACCATCTTTCAATATTATTATAGGTTGCATTTATTGGTATCACTAGCAACATATCTTAAATAAATGTATGTAAAAACATTAAGAAATATCATTCTCAAGGAGTGTATTCGAACACCTCGAGTATGATAGTTTTTATACGTATGCTAGTTTAATTATTAAAGTCATATTTAATTTCTTACTTTCAAAAAATAAATAATTATTATGGTAAATCATTAAATTAGATGTGTAGACATGTTTTATTTTGGAAACATTTTTTTTTTAAATACAATTTTACAAAACATTTTTTTTTTTTGAAAAAATATCTCTTCCAAACATTATGGATGGCAAAAGCTTGAAATTTCATATCTTATTTTATTTAAGTAATTGTTTAACTAATTTTTTAATATTTTTTATAATTTTAATGTTAAGAAATTAGATACTTCGTAACAACAAATAACTCATAAACATAATAAAAATTTGAAATAACAAAGTAATTCAATTAAACATGTATGAGACAAAACACCAAATTTAGGTGGTAAAACATTAGCAGAACTAAAGAAACATTCATGGTGTAAGATATCAGGTTTTATTAACTCAATATGAAAAAATTAAAAACACACTTATTATAGATTATATGCAAAATCCAAAAATATAAATACACCTAATTGGAAAACCACCATTTGGATTCATGTCTCCCAATCTACATTGCCAATGAAATAGGTCAAAAACTATCCTCCTTCTCCAAACTCTCTTGAATTCATTGTTGTGTCATCCCCCACTCTCCTTTGGTTGACTTCCTTCATCTTCACTATACAGTGTTTTTTCCTATTTACTATGTCACTTCCTTCTGAGACCAATATATAATTCTTATGATTCACACCGTCTTTCCTTCATTTTTTCAGTATCTCTCTTCACCTTCACACCATCAGTCTCCTTATTCTATGCAGTGTCACTCTTCATAACTTTGTGCATACCACCTCATCATCCCCATGCAATTCTTCCTTGCCTTTGCACATGAAAATATGACTCTAGTGTATAATCTAATTGTCGTTCTCCATAAATGAACTCAAAATATGAATTATTCCATCCTTTTCCATTTTTACATTATTTGTTCTCTCATTATACAACATCTTGTGATCATACTTTCATGACCTCCCCAAAAAAATATTGCATGCATCCATCGGTATGACATCACACATAGTCTTATCCATATATCTGCCAATCTTCATGTCCACTTTGTATTGCTCCTACACAATGTTATCTTGATCCTTCACTAGCCAAAACACCCTGTAAAGATTTGGGTGGGATTTGAACACTAATCCTAACTTCATCACCACATCTATGGACATAATATTATCTATGATTTTATTATCCACCAAAAATTTATGATATTTACCCATTTTATTCCACTTCCTCACAAAAATATTTCTTCTCAAATTTACCTCCTCTCTCTTTCGTGTGAATTGAAAGACTCTTCTGCATCTAGGACTTATGGTCTCTACATCTGCTTATAGGACTTATTTTTTGATACCACCTCCCTTATTTTTACAATTAATGTGTGCATGACAAATTCATATGCATGATGTCCAACTTCTCCACACTTGAAACACGTTCCTATGAATCTCCACCTCTACCTCTTCCTTTTGGAGAAGTTCCTCCTCTATCTTTCTATATTTTCACATTCCTCACTCCATTGCTCTCACAATATTGGTTTTTCTCTTTACCACTATTGATTTTAGTCAATAGTTCTCACTATACTCTGCTTGTGTGCCATTATTTCCTCCAATATTAGTGCATTTTGATACACTTCCTCTACCATTTGCATTATCACTATGCTAATCTCATCTTGGATGACCCATCACCACCTGTTAATGTATCACACCACCTTCTCTTGGGTCATCCCACTATGTCCATCTTAGATAGAAATTTTTTAAAACTTACATAAATTATTTCATGCACAAATAATTTTGGCATTAATTCTACAACCTCTTCAACATATCCAATTGATAGTCTCCATGAAGAAACTTGTGTTTCAACTTGACAACAATTCTATCCTAAGGGGTAATCTTAACTTTACCCTTGAAATTTATCTCAACATATACCTCATTCCACTATAGATTTGCATGTCCCCACAATTATTTTTCACAACCTTTATCTTTCACTCATCTACAACTTTTTCAAACTCAAATTGCTCCTCCATTTTAGTAAGCTAATATGTTAGATATTTTGGGTATAATGTTCCTAAAAACATGAAACCTCCATCTATGCTCCTATTCCAACCTTGGATATAGCTTACATAAGCCTCTCTTTTCCTTAATATATCTAATCATGTTTTGGTCTTGCTTCCTACATTGCTCACATTATCCCTTAGATCAAATCCTCTGCTTCTATCTATGTCCAATCTAGCTAAACTTGTTTGCATCACTCACAACATTTAGTGATCTCATCAATAATTTTAGTCGTATTTACAACCATTGTGCTTGCGCTTCCCACTCTTCGCATAGGTATCTTGACTTATCTCACAACCTCATATCTACTATTCCAACTCTTGCAAAATTACGCAGATCGCACACCTCACTCACTCATTACTTTCTACCCACCTTCAAAAAGATGAATAATTCAAAACCCTTAATCTCTCAACCAATATTTTTTTTCTTTCTCTCATACCAATTATTGGTGTCATAGTTAGGAATCCCAAAGAATAAATGACTTATACTCTGTATCCCACAAAGAATAAGTGAAATTAAATAGTTTTAATATAATATACTCTTTATTAATCAAGAAATGAGAGATTTCACATAGCCAAATATGGCTTACCACACACACACACACACACACACACACATGTTGAAAAATCTTATCAACACCATAGTACTACCTCAAGTTCTCGTAGGGATGTGATTCACCCCAAATCCCTTCCCTATATTTGCACACAAATTTATGCTAAATAATCTTACTAATAGTTTCACTCTAGCCTTTTATCTCATGGTTTCTTTTTTATAAATGTAGCGATCTATTTATTAGGCACAAGATCCATGTACTTACATTAATTACTCAAAAAAACCAACCAAGGCCTTAAATATTAAATGATCCCAATACATTAAGACACACTACCATCATCAAATGTACAAAATAGTTCCAATGACCCATAACACATTTCCATTTGATGTAGTGCTAGATCTGCTATTTTTAATGTAAACCATACTAACAAGAAATGATTAGGTATTTGAAATATACCCCCTACCAACTATAAATTATCCTTTAACCATGTGGTTTCATACACCAAATTATCAATCTTATGGTATATCTTCTACTTCACTACAACCCTCAAATCTAACACTGCTCTTATCACAGATGTTGTTAGTGGTCCAATGTTTTGGGTTAAGTTCAATAAAGTGCAAGAGAAAACTATTTAGAACCAAAATCCAAAATCAAGTTTTTTATTACTACATCATTATTTAAGATTAATTCAAAGTCACATGCTCAACATAAATTACTATTGTGCTTATGCAGTGAGATGTAGTGAGAAAACAACTTCAACAAACATCATTGAAGTATATCCATTCTTGTATAACCACATAATAAAACCCATACTTTTGGTAATGCACAAATGTAACTTGAAGTCTAGAAACACATCAAAAACCATCAAAACATTCAAAAGCTTCACTACTACTCATTACTACTAACCAACTCATGTATTTGGTTGATGCAAGATTACTTTTGAACTTGGTTGCTACTACGTCATATAGCTTGGGTAAAAAAATTCTATGAGCATAGTGCTTACACACTATATCTACGAGATAAACCCACCCTTGTGTCCTTTTCTAAAGGACTTGGCTCGATCTTGTGCCATGCATAATAATTAATGCCTGTTATTCCACATGGTCAATAATCTAGGTCAAGAACCATCGTCCTTCAAATTCCTTTAAATTCATTGTTGAGCTACCCCCACTCTTATAGGGTTGACCCTTTTTTATTCTACATAACTAAGACCAAGTTTTAATACTCATGGTTCAAACCCTCCCTTTTATTCCTTGGTGCAGTATCTCTCTTCACATTTGCACCATCACTATCCTTATTTTGTTTGGTATCACTCTTCATCTTTGTGCACATTGCCTCTTAATCCCCATGCAAGCATTCCTTGTCTATGTTCATGATCAAACAAATTTTTCATGAAACCTCATTTTCATTTTTTGTCAATGAACTTAGAATATAAATATGTCCATCCATTTACACTTGTATAATATTCGCTCCCCCATCATTTAACATTTGGTAGTCATACTATCAAGGTCTCCCAAAAAAATGACATTTGCCCATTTGTAGGACATCATACAGAACCTTGACTGTGTATCTAATAATCTTCATCTCTAATTCACATTTCTCCTACACAACATTAACATGAACCTACACTAACCAAAAGACTATGCAAGGATTTGGGTGTGGTTTGCACACCAATCCTAACTTCATCACCATCTCTGTGGACATAAGATTTTTTGTGATTCAATTATCCACCATACCTTTACAACATTAACCCATGTTATTGCATTTATTTAGGAAAATATTTATTCTCGAACTCACTTCCTCATTTTTTCCTATGACCTTCAAGGCTCTTTTCACTTCAATAAAAATCTGTCCTTGCTAAGGTTCCTCTATATAATGTTTTATGGTCTCCACATCTTTTTGTAAGAATTTTATGTTTCTACCACCTCCCTTATTTGCACCATAAATGTGTGAATGAAATCACTCATATACATGATGCCCAACTTGTCCACACCTAAAACATGTTCCTCTGAACATATTCTTAATATGCAGTGGGATTTAACACCCCATCGATTTAACTTAAGGACACTACATATTAAAGCCAACATATCTAATCTCTTGATTACTCACAACTCAAAATATAATTTTGAATTAAAGTGGACATTAATTCAATAACATATGATATCCATCTCTATTTGCCCATTATCTGGTAAAGAAAATGTATGGAAAGTTGTTTCTCTTCCCAAACAACATATTCTTCTATGTCATTGTAGGTATTTTATTCATAGTTAACAAGTGGTATTCAAGACTTGATTTTGTACCCATGACTCTAACAAATGACAAGTATTAATTTTTGAGATGCATATGGATTATTTGTTATGACAAGTTTTATATTGAACCATGCATGGTTCTTTGAAGTTTTTATTTTTTATTTTTGAATCAACAATTTTATCAATGCCAATTATAAGATTGGAAAAATTAAATGAGAAATAAACATTTTCATTGCAGGTCTTTTTGATACAAGTGCATCTAAAGAATTTATTGATAGAGAAATTGTCAAGTGTATCAACCTTGTCAAGAATGGTTTGCATGGAGTTCTTTTGGTGTTTTCAGTTAAAAACCGATTTACTGAAGAAGATTCAAATATCTTCGATAAATTGCAAATGTTATTTGGACCAAGAATCGTAAACTATATGATGGTTGTCTTTACTGGTGGTGATCAGTTAGAAATCGATGGTGTTACATTTGATGAGTACTTATATAAGTGTCCACAAGAACTCAAGGTTAGATATTTTTCTTACTAAACTTTCCTATTTTCCATGCTTTTTATACTCTATAAAATTACAGTTGAAAGTATGTATATATCCAAGAATCATTGCAAGTTGAATTAAGAACATAATTGGAAATGGGTTGTTAGTATTTTTAAGAATTTTCCATATGTCTAATTTGTATTTGTAGGAATATTATTACTACTTTTAGACTAGAAGTATTAGTATAACATGAAATGTGTCAATTGAGTGACCTATGATATCTTGTATAGTGAGGAAATGCACGTGAATTATTAGGAAGGAAATATTAGAGACCCTATCTACTCAGTTTTGGGTATGTTTAATAAGATTTTATTCTAATTTATTATTTTTTTTCTTTTTATGCTTCTTATGTAATTGGTTGTTTTTTTAACAATTTTGTGAATGTTTGTACAACTATATGAAAAGTATATAAAATAGTCTTTATTTAGAATAAAATAGATTAAATTATTCATAACTTTAAAAATAAAACAATATAGTTTTGTTGATTGTTTATAATTTAACATAAATAAATATTAAAAATGTTAAATATATAAATGATTAAACTATTGAATGTCAGATACTTTTAACTACCTCACCAATAACGTCATAAAATATTTTTTTAATCAACACCTATGTTTAATAAACATGGTCATTGAACACATGATTTGGCATTATTTAGTCTTTGAAATAATATTCCTGTTGTGGTGTCGTTTGATTAGTTTTCAAAACACACTTTGACTATGCCAAGTAGGAATATTAGACAATACATGAGAAATGTTTTAATGCAGGATAAACAATAAGGACATGTAAAATATGCAATAATTTTTTATTTAGAAGAAGCTCAAAAGGGGAGAGCTAAACTTTTTTAATTCATTTTTAGTAAATATTTTTTTTTAATTAATATTAACTTTTTCTCTTTTAGTGGAAATATATGAAGGTGTGTATCAAGGAAAAGTTATAAAGTGGGTGATATTTTTTAATTGAAAATCATATTTCTATTAATAAAATATCATATCATAATTATATAAAAAAGAAGTGGAGGAAATTATACTTCAAAAATTAATTATTAAAAAAAAATTTAGTAATTGTAAAGGTGATTTTTTTAATACTCAAATACGAAATAAAAATAAAAAATAAATATTTAAGGGGCTCTTAAGATGTAGATAGTGGGCTCTAAATTTAGACAAATAAATTATGGGAAAATATCATTAGGACAAATAAATTAGAGACTGGGTTTTACCTTATAAGAGTTTCATGTCATCATGTAGAGGAATGTGAAGAGAAGTGAAAGCTGAGCTTATTAAAGATCAATGGAAAATCAGTTTTCCTAATAAAAACTGAGTTGGAAATTATATTCATAAAAAATATAAAATATAAATAAAATATTTTTTAAGCGTAATTGAATTTAATTATTTATATATATATATACACACACATATATGTATGTATGTGTATGTGTGTGTGTGTATGCATGCATGTATGTATGTATGTATGTATGTATGTATGTATGTATGTATGTGTATGTGTATGTGTGTGTATATATATATATATATATATATATATATATATATATATATATATATATATATATATATATAATTATATAATTTTAACATTTAACATGATTTAAAATTGATATTTAATCTCTAATTTTAAATATATATTGTATTTGAAACTTAAAAATCAAGTTTTTATATGAATTAAGATAGTAATTTTTATATAGAACATTTAATATTATAGATTACAAATATCAAAAAGACAATTTATTAAAAATATAGAAAAAATTATAATAAATTATATACTTAAAAATATAATAATTTGATTAGCATATTATTTAAATTTATAATTACATCTACTTTCACGTAAAAAATTAAATTACTTTAAAAATTACTTATAATATAAAATTGAATACAAACTCATGATGGTTCAAATTTTTAAATATAATTTAAAAAATAATAATAATATTACATCAATTATATGCATTTTATTTGGTGAATTTAAAAAAAATTATAAAAAGAGAAAGCCTCAAATTCATTATATTTGGTAACTAGACTTCAACTAAATAGCCTCAAGCTTTCACATTCCATAACACTAAAAGAGATATTTTCAGAAAAATTGCATGCAAAGAAAGATTTCATAAATTATTAACAATTTTTCTGATGTTGTGATGGTGAAAGTGTTTTGATGGTGCCATAGTTATGGGTCCCAATGAAGATTTGCCTTATACCATATAAGTCACAAAAAATCAACACAACAAAGTAACAAAAACAATAATCTACTCTTTATTAATTAGAAAATAAGAGGTTTTATATAGTCAAATCTTGTTTAAAACACAAAATACACATGGCCATACACAACTCGTAAGCTTATAAACAATATAGTGTTACACCAAGTCTTCGCAAGGACATGATTCACCCCAAATCCCTTGGATCTCTGCATAGATCTTTGTTAGCTAATATTAATAATAACTGCACTCTAAACTTTTACCTCATAGATTCTAAATATGTTGTTTTACAAGTGTATACATAGGCACAATATCCACTTACACTAATTTCTCACAATCTACCAAGGCCTCAAAAATTAAATAATCCTAATACATCAAGACTCACTACCACAATATATATTTCTAATGACCCATAACACATTGCTATGTGATGTAGTACTAAGTCTTATATTTCCAATATCAACCATACTACAAAGAAATGGTTAAGTAGTTGAAATAGGTCCCCCTACCAACTGCCAATTAGTCTCTAGTCATGTGGTTTCATACAAAAAATGTTTAATCTTTTGGTAGATCTTCTACTTCACCACAACCATTAAATCTAACACTACTCTTACCACCAATTATTGTTAGTGCTCCAATGGCTTGAGTTGAGCTCTATAAGGTGTGGAAGAAAACTATCAAGAACCAAAGTCCAAAATCAAGCTTTTGATGTTACATCAGTAGCTAAGATTAATTCAAAGTCACATGCCCAATTCAAACTACCATCATGCATGTGTGGTGATAAAATAACCTCACCGAGCATCACATAAGTATATCCATCCTTGTATAACTGTAAAATAGAATCAAAACTTATGGTAATACACAAGAGTAGCCTAACATCTAGAAACACACTGCAAACCATCAAAACATCCAAAAGCTTCATTGATACTTATTACTACTAACATACTCATGTTTTTGGTTGATGTACGATTAATTTTGAACCTGGATGCTCTTGCATTATACACCTTGGGTAGTAAAAATATGTGAGCATGGTGCTCACACACTAAATCTAGGTGTTTGAACCACCCTTTCATCTTATGCTAATGAACTTGAGTCACTTTTTTACCATGCAAAATAATTATGGTCTTCCAATCTACATGGTCAAATAACTAGGTCCAAAAAGTCCCCTAAACTCCTTTGACTTCATTGTTGTGCCAGCCCCCACTCTCCTTGGGTCAACTTCCTCTGTCAGCATTGTACAATCCTCTTTTCCTCTTTATCATGTCTTTTCCCAATGAGACAAGTAATTATTTTATTACTCACTATATGTGGTCTCTACATTGACAAATTGAAAGAATGGATAGATAGAATATGGGGTGGAAAATTCCATGTAGCTACTTATGTGACAAAACTCTTATGTGTAGATGATCTTATTTTGACTGCAATAACAACCCAAAACCTATGAGATCATTTAAAAGCCTTATAAATATTTTGCAAATAGGTGGGGATGAAATTCAACTCTATTAAGGCTAATGTTTTGATATTCTCGTGCCAAAAAGATAAGAAGCATAAAATATTCATTTATGAAGGAAGTCCAATCGATATAGTCTCAAAATATAAGTAGTTAGGGATTTATTTCAATAACAAAATCAGTTGGGAAACATATACATAATGAAAATATTCCATGGAGGATGGAGAACACTATATTCTCTTCAAAATATGTGCAAAGATGTGGATTTGTGGGAAGGCCATGTGCATACTCAAGGGCATCTATCTAGACCAACTTAATAATCATCAATGGTAAAAACCAAGATGCCTCACTATTGATGATATTCACATGATTAATCTCCCCAATATGAACGGAGAGAGCTCCATGCTCTACATCAATCCATCCACAATCAATCCATGTAATAGGTTTGAAATGTGAGTCATCTCATCCATGTCCCATCTGTCTCTTGGAATACTGAAATATGTATCAATGCTTAGAATTCCTTCTCTCCAAAAATGTAGTTTAGATTTCCTCCTCTCTCAAAAATGTGTTTTAACTGATGGCTTCATATGACTTCTCTCTAAATGCATTCTAAGTGGTTACCTCATATACCTTTGTTCTCTAAAATGAATTTGTATAAATGAACCATTCTTCACTAACTGATTCTCTACTACGAATATATCATGCTCTAATCCATTCTCATACAGAGTTGCATCTCATAGAAGATCTTGAGGAGGAATAAATCATGTAATGTGCTCATCAGAGATGTGTATAACATGACTAGTATTTATGGATATCCAATTCCTCTCTTTGGAGAAAGACCGGGTTCAATTAAATCAACAATATCTTGGCCATGTTTGCCAAATCCCTCTATATAACATATTTGTCGTGTCAACTATAAAACAATACCTATAGTATGCCTCTCACACTGAAAAAATGAAATGTGGAACATGAGAATCATGAGGTCAACAAAGTTTTTATTATTTGACATAGATTGTCTGCTTTCCCCTTTTCCTACATTTATAAATCACATAGCATCATGAGAAACATTAATGCACGATGCTTTAAGGGAACCTACTCTTAAAATACTCAATTTACTCATGAAACTTAAGAAATTAGGAAATATGGGCATCTCTTCATGCATGATATATAAGCTATGATGGTAGTTTTTTGTGTTTTTCAAATGCCTTAATGATTTCGTCAAAATTCATGCAGGAAATTTTACATCGGTGCAACTCAAGAATGGTCCTTTTCAATAATAAAGGTTCATCGGAAATAAAAGAACAAGAAGTAGCTGAATTACTGAAGCAGGTAGACAGCATAACTGCTGAAAATGAAAGTCAGCCTTATTCCAATGAGTTGTTTGCTACAGCTCAGGTGTGTTGATTTCTTTTATTGAAGGATAAATATTTTGATCTTTTGGAGTTTTTTAGAATTTATTTGTATAGTTAATTTTATTAAATATAAATATTTAACATGTAAAAATATTATAAAATATAAATATATTTAAGTTCTGTTTACACAGTGAGCTCATTTGTTTTATTTCTTCAGACAATGCCATCCCAGTTTCTCTCCATACGAGACAGGGAAATTTATTATGCAGAACTGGTCAAACAACTGAATGTGCTGGTAATCTGATTTACTCTAATCCTTGAAATGATTTTATAGAAGTGTTCAACTAGTCATATAATTTATGCTAAATAGTATAGCTTCTGAATGGATAATGAAAAGTTTTGTAGTTTATTTAGGGAAAATTAATACTCGGTAAAAATGTGTATGGTTATATCATGTCACCCTTTTAATTTGAAGTGTTATTTTCTCTATTGTATTGTGTTGTTTATTTAATGATACGCCTTTGGGTTGGTTTCTTTAAATAAAATTCATTCTTGCAACTTACGAATAAAATTTGTATGGCTGCTTGCAAACTTGGACAAGTAAAAAATACAAGGTCTCATATTACTATGAATTTCATAAGAAATTGCAAATGCTCATTCCAAAGGAACAAGATAACACATATAAATCAGGAGAATCGATTATTTTCATATAATACATCAAATGCTACGCAAAGTACATGTTGCTTAGGACTTAATTTTATTTATTGTTGAAGTGTATCTTATATTATCCTAGAGAACAAAATATTTGCAACAATTGAGCTTTATGATTACAAGGAAATATCTTTTTACATAGGCAGTAAAGGAAAGCACCCAGGCTTGTACGTCAATGGATGGTGAACTCACATCGTTCTAACACCACTCTAGCTTAGCTTGTACATTCAAACCCAAATCTTATTTAAAACATCTTAAATTTTCTGTTCTAAATGAAGAAATATCTTCATAGAAAGTGCCTTTGCACCTTATCCTCCAGAGGAACTAATTGCTTCCAGCCAGATTGTATGTCAAACTATTGCAACTGTCCCTAATCATTGAAGAATCCCCTAGAGGATATCCTCACCACCAAAAGAGAGGGGAGTACAAATGAAATTGAATTCAGATGGTAACCATTCTCAAACCCTCTATCTATTGAGCACGTACAGAATATATGGTCAACTTTCTCTTTTTCCAGCAAATAGTAGAAAAAACATCCATAATATCCACCTTACTCAACAATGTTTTGACATTTAAACCTAGCGTTTACTTATAAAGTGTTTACTATAATCTTTCCAAAGATTCATAATATTTATTATCAAATGTTTAAGTATAATCTATTCAAAAATCCATACTTATAGTCCTCTCTACCAAAAAAAGCCTTTCTGTAAATTTGAATACCAATACACCTATAATATGGTTACTTAACCATTGGGGAAGACCATATGTTAGTGGTGGATCAATAATTAATGATTATCATGGACTCGAATGACTCACAGTGTTGAGTGGTGTGGAGAGAATGGAAATATGGTGCCAATGCTACAAGTTCTTTTTATCAGCACAAACTAAATGTGAAGGTTGTGCATTGATGAGTGAGTTACAAGAAATTAACCAAACCACTTTGGTGTCATGTGAAGGATTTATACTTATCCTTTATCATATAGGCTCTCCAAGCCTTGCTTGGTGGACAAGTGCATAATATAATCTTACATAGCTCAACTTAAGGTTAGGGCATTTTTTGATATGCATATGCTGAGTATGTCATATTCACTTCTACGAGACAATTGTTAACATTCAATATACTCATACTAAATATTTTTATTTAATTTTTTTAGGTAATGAGGAGGAACTTAGCTTTGATGAAATGATGGCACCCTTAGACCAAGATCAAAATGACTAATTCTCTTCCTGTCCTTTGTTTTACTTATTGTGCTTGTGCTTGCCGGCCAGTAGAGGCATTCTAGTTTTCACTTTGGCTTTCTTCTGATTGTGCTCAACGAGCATGTGTTTCACTTAATTTGATAAAGATAATGAATTAATTTATCCAAATGCCTTGAAAAATGGCCAAATGAAGCTTGATACCAAGATTTCACAACTTGTCCATACATTAAGTGCAATGGCCTAAACCATGTTAACTTTATTAAAAAGATATCATATATGCCCATGATGTAGCTTCCATTTTCTCAGTCCAATCTAGTTTTCTATACCGCAGGCTTTATGAATGATGGCCAAAATGTATTTATTAGAGGTTTCAGTTTTCCCATTTGTATTTGGTTATAATGCAGTATTATCTACTAAAGCTTTAACGTTCACCCATTTTGTTAAGTAGTCTGTTTCCACCAATAAATATCTGCCAGGTTTTCTCTTGGATGGGTGTTTAATGGTCCAACAAAGTATAAATCCCATTTCTCAAACACCTCTTGGTTTAATGGCTGAAATTTTTCTTTTACCAGCCTTCCAGTTCCTTGCCAACTTTCACATGATGTTACCCATTTTACAGTGTCTCAATATGCTTATTGTGCTGTTAGCCACCAGAATCTTGCCAACAATGTCTTCCTTGGTGTAGCTTCCAGAGTTGTGTCCCATCCATCTCCTTCATGTGCGACTTTTAGTATGGACTCAACTGCTTCCCTCATGACACACCTCCATGGTATTTTAACCTTTTCTCAAGTAAAACAACAGCGCATGAATCAACTGGAAAGATATAGCCTTTACAATTATTTTTCTTTCTGCCAATCGCACTCATGAATAAATACTCTCAGTTGACAAGTATTGATCAATATCCTTATACCATTTTGGCAAAACTACTATGTGAAATAACCATGAATCTGGTTAGTTGTCACTAACTCCATCGGTCAATTCACCATTATTTATCCAAGATGACCTGCAATCACGCGACTTTTCTTGATGCAGCCCAATACAACCTCATGCAGTCAACCCTTCAACCTCAAGTTAGATGTATGCAAAACCTGCAACCTCCTCTTTTCAGTAGCTGAACTAATGCAGCCACTACCTGCAAACTCCTAGTCAATTAACAGCATTTCTCTGTTAATCGTTGTTAGTAAAGTGGAAAGCTTACACAAACTGTTGTATCTATGCACAGAAGACAAAAAGACGATTAACAGAAATCAGCATGGAGAAAAAGAGACAATAGCACTACAAAAAATTCTGTAAAACCCCAAAAAAAACTACTTTTCCTATTCATCCCATTTCTCCAATACATGCCTACAAAAGGAAACCCAGCCACTAAGTCGGTACATCCACTGTAGTCAACCGCCTCTAAAACTAGCAGTCTATTTAGTGATAATAAGTTAATTATACTTAGCTACATCTACCTACTCAATCAAAATAGGGCAGTGTAACCTCTCAACCGATCGACAGGTTTACATCATCCTCTCCTCCTTTTTAAATTTTGAACCTCCTGGTTCAGAGCTGGTTTTACACAAAATCTGTCTCCATTAAAGCCAAAACACTAAGAAAACCTGGGAACATGATTGCTATATATTTGTGTGATCTAAGATTGCCTTTACCCCAAGATGCTCCTGCATCAAACACCCCTTGTAATATCTTGTAAGCACAGTGCTCACAAATTTGGGTTAGATGGCAGAACCATCCTTCTACCCTAAAAATAAGACCATAGCTTGCCCTTCTACTAAGGAAGGTACCTCCGTAATTTTTGACAGTTTCTTCCTCTGTTTCTAACCACCTATTGGACCATAAACTGTCGTCCTCTGCCTAGCTCTAAATACCATTCTCTTTCCCCTACCACTGCTTGGGCATAGTCCATCCACCTTTTCCCTATTGTTCTCTTTCTATTTTTCCAACTTCTTGTGGGTTTAGACCCACCTCTGCCTGTCCTCTACCAAAAGCCATTATGTCTTTTCTCATCACTTGTCCAAGCTAGTGTTGGACTTCTAGACAAACCATTTAAGCCTAAATGCAGCTTTTCTTCTCTCTTTTCAGTTTCTTTCTTCTCCTCTATGTTTTGGGTATCAAACTGATTATCCATTCTTCTCATGATTGCTTTTACACTAGTTTTCATTTCTTCTTCTTTTGTTGATTTATTGCAGCCTCAAGCTTCATTATAGCTTCACCATTTACAAGAATTTTAAAAAGCTCTTTTAACTTCTCTGCTTCTCCATCCATCATGAGCTCTTCAAATATTCATTCACTCCACTTAGGAAGGTTCCCTTTTGTGCCTTCTTCATCTCTATTGCATCTGCATACAAACAATCAAAATTGAAATCAAGTAAATGGAATAAAAAATTCCCCTAAGTGTTGCTTCCTTCTCTGCATTATGGCACTTAGGCATGCTTTACAATTCTCCTCTGCAGCTTGTATCTTTTCCCTGGCTTGTTGCCCCATAATGGATTGTCAAGAGTACATTTTTCTCTTCATCGATCTTTGCTGCCATGTCAGCTTCATCTTCAATTTTGTCTTTATGCATGTAACCATTTACATGCATATCTTCCACTTTGAATTCAATTTCAAGAGAGTATTTGCTGTAAGCCTTTCTAAATCCTTCTTTTCATCTTCATCTTCTTCAAGAAATGTCTTAATCTCTTCATCCTCCTCTTGATGAGACATCAAGACTTCATCTTCTTCATTATTTTTGGCTGCAACTTTTTTAACAGCTGTACTCACCATAGCTTCATCCACTCTTTTTTAATCCACGAGATTATTTCTTCTCTTCTAAGGTTTTTTGGCTCAAAGAAACCTTAAAACATTTTTTCTATTCATCCCATTTCTCTAAATACATGCATATAAAAGAAAGCCCAGCCCCTAAGCCAGCACATCCACTGCAGTCAACTGCCCCTATTTATCAATAACAAATTAATTATACTTAGCTACATCGACCCGGTCCACCAAAACAGGGCAGTAACAAATAATACTATTTTTAGGAGAACACACTCCTGTAGCCTCTCAATTGTTCAATTGACAGGTTTACATCATCCTCCCCTTCTTTCAAAAATTTTAACCACCTGGCTGAGAGCTGGTTTTACCCAAAATATATGTGCATCCATCTGCCGTTGTTTGAATTTCTTAATAAACAATGATTTTACTTTGGCTCATGTATGTTTTCCTTTTGCTTTGAGCTGATCATACCACTTAATGACACAATATTGCAATGTTCCAGGGAAATGTTCCAAATGGGTTTTTTTATCATTTATATTGTTACCCTTCTAGTAATATTCCTATTTCGATGTTTGGTTGAAACTTGATTATTTTCACCACTGAACCTTGCTGGGTTTGAAATCATGGATGGTTTTGAATCTGTTCACTTTGATCTTTATGGTCTAAAACTTAGCTCTACTGCTTCCCACTTCCGTGAACAGCAAACTGGCCCAAACAACTTCTTATTTCTTTTTTGGGTATAGATTCTCAGTCTTGTATCCTTCCTAGCAAGTGAAGTCTCTTCTAGCCCTTCAAACATTTGTTCCCGAGCCACTTCAAGCTTTCCATATTAAATAGATACTGTATCTATAGCAGTTTTTGAAAGAGAAATTTGGTCAATATTGTTGTCAAGTGTCAACTGCATGATTATTCCTCCACAATTCTGCAGATCTTCACTTATCAAGTTTTCTTCCGTTTGGACCTTTGCCTCTTGCTTTGTGTGGTTGAATCACTAATTTGAATCAATATTGCAGTCTATGTACACTGACATATAAATCTCTCACGCTGCTATGTCTAGTTCACCAGTGATAGCATGCATCAGATATGGATTGTGTTCTTTAATAATTTTTGGGATAATACACCATTCAACAGATTTGCATCAGTAAATAACAGTAATAAAGCAGATAAAAATGAAAGAAAACTAACAGATATTGATTTCCCGGCATGGTTATTTCAGTACTTTAAGATTTTTCCATATAAATACAATCAAATATTTATCACCAAAGGCTTTATTTATTTTAAATGTTCAACGACATAATAAACTGAGTTATTTGATGCTAATACTTTTGCGAAATGCAGCAAGTACCTATTATGCTACCTACAATAATACTCAAACTTCAAACTGTGTAGTCGGTGGTAGAATATCTAAAATATCTGAAATCTTAGCCTAATCCACAAAGATTCCTTCACTAAAAACTAAATGTCCCAACAACACCTCAAACGGAGCCAAGAAAAGGAATTTCTTCCGATTAAGCACAGTGTTCCATACTCTACATCTTTCATGTATTAAGAACAATTTGAAAACGTGTTCCGTCAGCAAAGTCAAGATTGCCTAGTCTTCTAAACAGACTTCTAGGAAATCACTAGTTAAATCCTAGAATGCAGTGACCACCACTCTTGAAAAAGCGGCAAAGGCATTCATTTTTTTTTTAAGGTAAAATTTATATATGTAAACAAGATAAGTACAAAGAAGGATGACTGTAAGAAATCGGATCATCCAAAAACAGACCAACAGGAAAGCACAACTAACAAATACACTAGCAGCACTACATTACATTATAACCCATTTTAATTACAGCAACGAAGGACCACGAAAACTAGAAGCATAGTGAGAGGAGAGATCAATTATCATTAGCTATGGTAAATAGACATCCTTCCTCTTGGGGGCAGCAAGCAGGGCATGCTTTGGTGGAGGATGTGGCATGGTTAGTGGGACTTTCTGGGCTCCAAGCATGCTCCTTTGTGCTTCTCTGCATTGTGAGGAACTTTTGCAAAGATGGCCTGTCGCTTTGCTAGGGGGGTGTTTGTAGTGGACTCGGTGATTAAACTTCTTTTGGCAGATTCAATGAGCATCATGGCATTTATTACATCCAAGCTTTTCTCACGGTTTACCAAAATTTTGCTCAAATTTTCAACACATGATTGGAGAGATTCAGTTCTTGCATGCTGAGACACAGTGAATTGGAGGACAGTGACGAGGCTTTTTCAATGAAAGGGTTATGTGAACCCTTATTCTTGACAGTGTGTCGCAATTGTTGCATCATAACATATATGTTTGCCCTGCCCTAAAGAAGATCCTCATTCTTAGATGTGTTGGTATGTTAGCCATCATGTGACTAGAGTGCGAGGATTTGTTTTGGACATGAAGGGGAAGGGTATTGAAAATTCCTCCTCCAAGGGATTTATGAGAAATTTCAACATGAGTGGGGCCAGTCAAGTAGATGGACCTATGAATATTAATCATGTTTGAATTCAGACCAAGGCATCTGAATGAGGGGTTATGGGCAGAAGGGATTTTATGCAATTTTTGGTTGTAGAATTCCTCTGAAAGAACCTGCACGGACTAAGGGGTGAGAGGAGGAATAAGGGGTTTCTTCACAGTAGATAAATGTGCAAATGCGGGTGCATAATCGATTACCTTGGTTAGGTCCATTACTTGGAGCCAATGAGACCGAGAGTGAGGGTGTGAACCTGGTTGAGTATGACCTTTATTATGAAGTTCTTGCGTGCTTGTTATCTCATCATCCTCTACATTGATTGGTATTTGTTGAGTAGTCTTTATGTGTATAGCCAATTGTTGTGGAGTGCTCTGTGTATCAGCTGCGGAAGCTTTTTGTGCCGCCTTTTTTTTTCCCTATGGGTGTATTGTTCCTATAGTTTGTATTGTTTTTCCCCTTATATACAAGCCGCAAAGATCTCATTTTTTTAAGTGTGTAAATTTCTGACAGCTGCAAGGTCTGGGTGGGTTTTTCTAGATTGATCCTGATTAAATTGCATTAGAATGTCAGAGATTGTTCTCTCAGAATTTATTGCAGCCATGAAAATTACTTGGTGGAGAGGTTGTTTCCCTATAGAATCCAGGAGAGTATGTGGGGGAATATGGTAAGTGACCCGATATTCAAACAAATTGTTGTGTTTTGTGCATTGCTCTTTTCATCAGTTCATAGAGGATGAACAGATCTCCTTCCCGCAATAATTTGGTGGAGAGGTTGCTTCCCTATAGAATCCAGGAGAGTATATGGGGGAATATGGTAAGCGACCTGATATTCAAAAAAATTGTTGTGTTTTTTGCATTGCCCTTTTCACCAACTTGTAGAGGATGAACAGATCTCCTTCCTTTGCCCCCATGCCTCCGAACGGGCCATATCACGGCTCTAAATAATTTTCGATCTAGACTTTATAATGGAGGCCTTTGTTAGTATGCTATCAAACAAAACACAGGGGAAAACATTCTTGTAGTCAGCGAATATATAGATATTGGTTTAGTGTTGTGTGAAGGTCTTAAGCTATCCCCAAGTGGTTTTTGAAAGTCACATGGAGGGGGAGTGTTTAGCCATATGTTTGCTCAAGTGTTGTGTTGGGGTGCATAAATAGTTGTATAGATAGCAAAATTTAAAAAGGATGGTGAACAAAAAGGTTTATATTGATGTTGGTAGTTATGCAGATGAATGAATGAATAAAATATTTTAATAATGTTTATGAGATCGAGCAATCTATGGGACCAAGGGTTGTAACAGAATTGTCTTGTATTAACACAACTTCCTGACACGAGAGTTGTCCTTCTAATCATACAAAAATTCAGACCCATTTTCGATGCTAACTCTTGTACTATGAATCTTGATTAGAAAAGTCATTGTACTATCTAACCTTTCCTCTACAAACAAGTCAACAATCATACATAAAAGCACGGATACATATATAAATAATAAATAAATTTTAAAAAAAGAAATGGAAAGGAAATAAGAATGTGACAGAGTGCTGAGAGTTTGTGAGGAAGTTTGTAAAAGATCGGAGAAAAGGAAAATGAAGGGTGTGACTTGTAAGATGAGGTGTGAGAAAAAGTTAGATAAAAAAAGGCCCAAGTTAAAAACTACACAAAATGGCAATAATGTCAAGGTTCCTTTTACACCGATGACTAGTAAGTTCAAAAGGAGCTAACTTCTATGCAAAAGAACCCCAATAAATGGAAAAGGTAATTTTCTGGGGGTCCTCTTTAAGAGTCTATCCACAAAGGAACAGATCTTGTGATGGAAAACTGTTTCAATTACATCGTCTTTGAATAAATGATAGTTGATGTAGGCTTTATTTCTCCAATATAATAATAATAGGTTGAATCATATTGGACTTCTCTAGTTAGACTTCATTACTAGGTAGATCAATTCCCCTTCAAGTATCTAATGTATTTCCTATTCAATTCTCATATTTGAATTGATTCTACATAGGTACACTTTATGGGGTTTGGACCATGTTTTAACTCAACCTTTATTGACCTCTAAGAGGGAAAAAATACCTTTGATAGAAATTCAGTTCTCATATTTGAATTGATCCTGCAAAGTACGCACTTTATGGGTTTTGGACCATGTTTTAACTCAACCTTTATTGACCTCTAAGAAGGAAAAAATACCTTTGATATTGATAAACATGGTTCTAAATGGATCCTGATACTCGTGCTGTAACTGTAAAAGTTTAGTCACTTTTGCTTCTTCCAATATTTCCCAATGTTTTCCGTCCTCGGTTCCTATTTATTTTAGTATTCACTTGCTTCATCTTCAGAGTTTCTTAAAATATTTTCTTCACTTCAGTTTCCAAGTCATTCTTAATTGCACAATCTCATTCGACTTACGAGTTCAAATGAACATCCTGTGGTATTGGCTGTGGAGTCTCTTCCTCAATACAAGAGTGTTCACTAGTACTTTGGCTCTACTTCGCATCTGAAGTACTTGATTTCAGGTCTTGCATGGGCTCTGTTCTTGCACATCGTACAAGTTGCAATTCATGGTTTTGATGCACTAGTGTATCTTTGCTTTGATTCAATTAGGGGTATTCTTTTGGGTGTCTTCCTCAATTTCCTAAACTTCTACTTGCTCCAAACTCTACTCAATCTGATCATTCATTTCAACATCTCTGAAATATATGAATTACCTCATGTGCTGTAATATATGAATTATCTCAACATCTCCGAAATATATGAATTATCACTTGCAAAAGTGAAATTTTACATGGTGATCAGCAAGGTCCACGCAATCATGTATCTATTTTTGGGTCTCCAGTGAATTTACTAGGTTTTCAACAAATGTCCTAAAGTATGATAGAACTGATACATCTAATTCTCCTAACTAATAATTTCAGATTTTCTAACAATTCTGAATGCAGTTGTACACGTGCAACTTTGGGTCACCCACTCAAGATACATGGTTATCTATGACATGTCAATGTCAAACTCTGAATGTAATTGGGGTTCGGAAGGTCTTGCACAAGAGAATACTTTCCTTATGCATAGCTCACCATCTAGGTGCAATCCTTCACAACATACTCCAATATGCTCAGTTTCATTTCTTTGGTCAAAATATTTGTCCCTTGGTTGCAAGAAAATCTTCTATAGAGTATCTTCCATGATTAGCATTTGGTATTTAGTTGTTGGTACATGAGCTCATGTGATACTGAAACGATGTAGGTCATTTGTGACTGACAATCACCATATAACAACTGAAAATATTGCAAAATCCTACTGTATATTTGGTCTTGATTTCTCATAGATATGTTGGCCACATAAGGGAAAATATAAAAAAGTGAGATTCAATTGGACTGAACCTAAGCAACACACGTATTAAGAACTTAAACAGAAACTCTATTTTCTTTCAATTTTAGCAATGCCTAATTTTCATTAGCCTTTTAAAATTAAGCAATCTGGAGCCCAGGGGTGTTTTAAGTGAAAACACACCAAACAAGTGTTCATTGTGTTATGATGGAAAGAATTTGTAATGCTTCTTATGAAAAACAAATTAGAGTATCATGAAAAATAAAAAACAAACACACTAAACAAGGAAACCACAAGAATAACATATTTGAATGGTAATGAAAAATTACATTAATTTATAAATCTGCATGTTTTGTACAAAGTACAAGAGATCAGATGTATTAATCAAAATAGGAAAACTGACTGCAAACATAAAAGACCCCTTAATTCATAGGTATGTTATGTATGTATACAAGTACAGCGCAAGAATATGAGACAGGACAATTACAAGAGGAGAAACTGTTCATCTTCTGCCGTTTAATCTTCTAGGCTTTGTTGTTTTCTGATGGTATCTTGATAAGCGTGTCCGAGCTTGTTGTAACATTGTTGGCACTCAATCACATAATGATAGTTGGGCTCTGCAATGTCAACCATGAGTGGTTGAGAACAAGATGAAGCCAATTGTAGATAGTGCATGACATTTGGTGAAGCCATGAGATGTTGCACGATGATCAAACTCCTAAATACTCCTGGATTAATGAATCCCCATGGCAGAAGTTGAGAAAGTGAAAAAAATGTTCCCTAATTTGTATTTTGGTGTACCACTTGGACCTTGGTGAGATATCTAGCCAAGTTTGATGATGGTAGAGTTATTCTAGATTCAATTGCATAAAAATTTTATCGTCCGACATTTCAGATCTTACTACTGGATCCATCTTCAGGAAAGAAAAGAGAAAATTCAATGTATTGAATCCAGAAGAACTCTACTATTGATTACATGTGAAGTAACCAAATTAAAAAAAAAAAAGTTTGATAATCTTGTAAAGTGTGATGGCTTTGTTTGGCAAGTGTTTGATTCGTGAATCTATGACTTGACTTTCTTCTATTGACATGCTGTAGTCAATATTTATCTTTATTAGCTGGAACTATTTTGTCACATCCGGTGTGTCCAAAAAAATTGGAATGTAAGAACACAAGAATTCTACATTGAAAATTACAAGAAGACTAAGGTAAGAGAGAATGTTGAGCTCACAATCGTATCCCAACTCTCTTATTGATGGTGTATGGCTCATACTGTATAGGTTTGATCTTGCAATAGACTCATGTGAGTCTTTTTATATGCAAATGAAGTTTTAATCTATCACCGTCCTTGAATTAGTGTGGCATCCAGTGTTGATCGTGACACTACTTGTATTTTCCTTCGGTCTTCTATAAGATTGTGTGTACTTGTTGATTCATATGAATATGCTTAATGAACTTGGCTACTATCATTCTTAAACTTACTCTTGAGTTTTTCTTCATTTTTGAATGCATACCCGGAGGAATATCCCAAAGACATAATAGGGAGAAAATCCATCTCGGTCAAAACCCTCACATTTATTTCAAGATTTGGTTTTGCTCAATATCTTCGATATTTAGCTTGCTAATTAAAGTATGAAAGTATTAGTATATTCTTGGAGAGATTGATCATGACCATGACCTAGTTGTACAAACTAAGTGAATTGATCCTCATACTTTCCAATAGGGAAGCAAGATTCTTTCAAGGCATCAAAAAAATAAGATCAAGTTTCTTCAAGAATAGTATCATGCTTATGGACATTATAATAGCTTTCCCAACAGCGTAGATGTTTTCTCCAATGAAGATTGTCGTTAATACAAGAGTCATGTGAAGTTATCAATCATCTCGGTCATTTCTCGCTCAAAGTGTTCTACATATCATCTCTTTGTCGCTACAAAGCATCTTCAATCATCTTCTGGTACCATGTGGGGTCTGGCATCTTAGGTGTTGATTTGGTTTCCATTTGCTGAGGTCGTGGGAAACAAAAACGCAAGACAAAGGGTCATGCAATTTGAGACTAAGCTTTGTATAACCACACCTTGTATAAGTGGGCATACATACAGAAAGAGAACTAGGAATGACAAAACGAGGGATTCTTGCTTGGATAACATTGATCTAGAGCCTAAGGTGATTTAGAGGGCAACACACCAAACGAGGGTCTGATTTAATAAATGATTTCTAATGCTTCTTATGAACAATAGTAAGAACACTATGACAGAGAACAAACAAAAACACTAAACAAGAAAAATTCGAGAATAACATATTATAACAGTAATGATCTATGTTCCATGTGGATGCATTAACAGCCCTCAGATCCCATATTCCCTAATTCCCATTCTATTTCCCTGTTCAAATATTGTGTTTAAGATTTTGGGGGTACTTCTAGGCATTCCCTTTTCACGTTCCTACATTTCTCCATTCCGCCAAGAGGGGACCCGGTGGAACATAGTTAATGACGGATTACATTAATTCATAAATCTGCAAGTATTGTATAAAATTTGAGAGATTGCATGTATGACTCAACTAGAACTAAAAGACTAACTCCAAAACTAGAAGTCCCCATAATGAGTAGCTTTGTTACACTTTTATACAAGTGTAGACTCTAGAGAAGGAAGATGAGACTAGATGGTTACAAGAGGAGCACCCGACATGAGTGTCCAAGTCTATGCTGGTACTTTCAGCACCCGACGGTGCTGAATAATGAGAATTAGACTCTACAGTTTCAACCGTGAGTTGTTGAGACTATGATGAATTCAACGATGGATAGTGCATGACATTTGGTGAAGCCATAAGATGGCGTACCATATGATTAACATCCCAAACCCTTCTAGATCATTAAGATAGATGGATCTAAATATGCCCTTCGAACAGTTTTGTCTTTGTTCAAACATTCAGTTGCATAACAATTGAATAGTTTTAATGGCATGATCATCCACAACTACTTAGCTTATGATTGGGAGTTCTTTGAAAATGGTAATTCCTACACCAATGGATACATAATATTACTCCCATTCATTCTGATCATAAACCATTGTAGTTCATCCAGAATTATTGTAACGTAGAGAGTGCAAAACAAAAGAAGTGTATGACCTATCTGCAGCTTGCAGTTCCACTTAGTTATCAAGGAGAAGAAGTGATTTTCCAACAAAGTTGCAGATAGCCTCAGACGTCTAGTAGTAGTGTCAACCCACAATATTGATTGGTTGCAATTTGTAGTTATGAAATGTATTCTTGGTCACAACTCCATAAAACTGATCTGTGTTGCACGCCAGTTTTGGACAATTTCCAAAAAGGCAAACCAGCTGGAAACAAGTTGAAGCTGTATTTACAACGGAACATCATCTACCGCTTTGGCAATCTTTGCATTATTCAGGGTCATCCACAAAAAAATCTTTTATGGGAGGAATTATTTAAAATGCTTTCTAAGCTTGCAAAAAAAATGCTCCCTGAGTTAACATGCTGACATTTCTCGTTTTTTCTTAAATTGTTCTCTAAGATTGCAAAAAAATATTATCTGGGAGGAATTTCTCTGAGATCTGGAAAAGGTCTAACAGTTTGGTTGTCAATCTTTTTTGGGAAAGGTCTAAGATAATTGTGGCTTTGGGTTAAACATGAAATTTTTTAGATAGCTATGATCTATTTCGGTTATCAACCCGGTTCAGAAAAGCTCAATAACAGAATTTTAGAGTACATGAGAGCAAAATGTGTTTGATGGTGTAATGTTTTTCTCAGACTTATATTCTACCAATACTTTTCTTGTTTGATTTTTATTTCTGCACAGCAACGTTAATTTAATTACCAATTGTTCTTGACAACTGACTTGACATGGGGATGATAAACACAGAAATCTGTATATTTTAACGGCCTTTTTTGACATTAATCCTTTGCATGAATAATTGAATAGTTTGTACATCTGAATTTTTCTTCTTACCATATTTTTATTACATACTTTGTGGTTTCAGATGGAACAAAACATGTGGGAAATTAAAAAACAATTGAGAGAGCAGTTGGCTTCTGCATACTCTGCAAAGAAACATGCTGAAAACGAAGCTCTGTCAGTGAAGCAAAAGTTAGAAGAAGAAATTCACAGGCTTCAGGGAAAGTTAGAAGACAAGATGGTTTCTGCAGACACTGCACTGAAACACGCTGAAAATGAAGCTCAATCAATAAAGCAAAAATCAGATGAAGAAATTAGTAAGCTTCGGGAGCAGTTGGCTTCAGCAGACTCTGCACAGAAATATGCTGAAAATGAAGCTCAGTCAATAAAGCAAAAATTAGATGAAGAAATTTGCAAGCTTCAGGAGAAATTACAAGATCAGTTGGCTTTGGCAGACTCTGCACAGAAACATGCTGAAAATGAAGTCAGGGCAGTAAAGCAAAAATCAGATGAAGAAATTTGTAAGCTTCAGAAACAATTAGAAGAGCAGTTGAATTATGCAGAATCTGCAAGGAAGGATGTTGAAAATGAAGCTTTGTTGATAAAGAAAAAATCAGATGAAGAAATTTTCAAGCTTCAAGAGCAGTTGGATTATGCAGAATCTGCATGGAAAGACGCTGAAAATGAAGCTCTGTTGATAAAGAAAAAAACAGATGAAGAAATTTGCAAGCTTCTAGAGCAGTTGGATTTTGCAAAATCTATGAGGGAACATGCTGAAAATGAAGCTAGGTCAATAAAAGAAAAATCAGATGAAGAAATTCACAATCTTCGAGAGCAATTACAAGAGCAGTTGGCTTCTATAGATGCTGCAAAATCTGCATGGAAACATGCTGAAAATGAAGCTCAATCAATAAAGGAAAAAGCAGATGAAGAAATTTGCAACCTTCAAGAGAAATTACAAGAGCAGTTGGCTTCTATAGATGCTGCAAGAAAACATGCAGAAAATGAACTTCAGTCAGTAAAACAAAAATTGAATGAAGAAATTTGCAATCTACAGGAGCAATTAAAAAAGCAGTTGAAGTCTGCAGAATCTGCACAAAAACATTCTGAAAATGAGGCTTCGTTAATAAAGAAAAAATCAGATGAAGAAATTTACAAGCTTCAGAAACAATTACAAGAGCAGTTGGCTTCTACGGAGGCTGCATGGAAATCTGTAGAATCTGAAAAAAAACATGCTGAAAATGAAGCTCAGTTAATAAAGCGAAAATCAGATGAAGAAATTTACAAGCTTCTAGGCAAATTGGCTTCTACTGAATCTGCACAAAAAAATGCTGAAAATGAAACTTGGTTAGTAAAGAAAAAATCAGATGAAGAGATTCTCAACCTTCAGAGGCAATTAGAAGAGCGGCTGTCTTCTGCAGAGTCTACACGAAAACATGCTGAAAATGAAGTTAGGTTGGTAAAGAAAAAACTAAATGAAGAAACTAGCAAGCTCCAGCAAAAACGAAAACATGATGAGAACGAAGCTGAGTCAGTAAAGCAAGAATCAGGGGAAGAAATTAGCAACCTCCAGGAGCAACTAGATTCTATAGACTCTGCACAGGAGCACGCTGAAAATGAAACTCTCCCAGCAAAGCTAATATGTGAGGAAGAATTAAAATTGCTTCCCGAGCAATTAAAACAAGCCCAAGATTCTCTTGATTCTGCTGCGAACCCAAAACAAGAAGAGACCCGAAGATGCTCAATTTTATGAGCAAAAGCTACATTGGTTTTGCAACATTACTATTCAAATGCAGATAACTTTGTGATTATGTAGTTTTGAATTATATGGATATGAATATATATATTATTGTCCAATAGTATAAATCATTAGTGTTAATTGGATTTTAATAAAAATACATTTCAAATAAAAATTTGTAAGAGAATTAAATAAAATATAATGTATAAGAGTTGTTGAGATCTTTCTTTCAATATTTGGTGATTGCTGAGTAGAAAGAGTGGGTTCGTTTGTATCTTTGAAATTGAAGTTGAAGAAAGGAGTCTAAAGTGGAACTATAAAATAAAGAGTATTTAATATAAGAGTTAAGTTGTTAAATCTTTCTTTTGATAACTGGGGATTCTTGAGTAGAATAGTGGGTCCGTTTGTGCCTTTCAAATTGAGGTTGAAGAAATGAGTCTAAAGTTGAACCATAAAATAAAGAGTTGCACTAACAACTCTTAAGGAAGTCATCTCTATGTAGGGCCATCTCTATAAGAAATAGAACTATACATCTTTGATCATATGTAGAGAGTCACGATTTATTTTAAAGAGGCACTAAACCCTGCCACATATCTCATAATATATTGGACCTATGAATACAAAATACTCCTTTGATTATGGGTCATTATTACAAATTTTATATATGTCCCAGAAGAAAGTGTAATGACTACATGTAAAACTGATGAAAGCATACCCACAACTGACCAAAATAAATCTCAAACCTAAAAATTGGGAGTAAGAAGTCACAAGTAAAGCTATACCTATTCAACATCGTAAGACTCCAAGCCTTCTACTTTGTGCGTGACTAATTAAATACTTCCATAATTTTTTGGTAAGTGACAAGTTGTGTAGAAGAATATGGGTGCACATACGATACCAAAAAATAAAGGATCTGCACAGGTGCAAAGGTGACACAAAGTAACATAAATAACGTGTATGCTACAAGGCTTGCACACAACATAACCTAGTTTATTTTTACTAACCTGAATGTTTTTGGTTAATGTTGGATTGCAAGTGAAATCATATGCTTCTCTATCATACAACTCAGAGAACAAAGAAACATGAGCTCCTAATCATTTGCCTTCTAGTATCTCTACTATAGGTATTCCTTACTTTGCAGCTTCTGATGCACTTATCCATGTTGCATCTTCAATTTCTCAGCCCTTCCATTAACCAAATATTATTTATATTCTTGGTCACATGTTTACTTTCTAACTTTGGAATCAATCTCCCTTTCTACTTCCTCTCACACATTCATAAAAATTTATGCTCTCGAATCAATTTATTCAAAATCTACACTCGTAATGTCCTTGTACTATTATGAACTTCATGATATGGATAAAAATATGCCACATTAAAAATATGCAATATGTCTATCCCATAAAGTAACTCAATTTCATGTGCATTTGTCACAAAAATTTACATGGTCCAATATTTATCCACTTTAATTTGTTGTAAGTTCCCTTCGAAAATATTTATTTCCTCAAATGTGCTAAGACTAAGTTTCTCACTTCAAATTCAACTTCTCTTCTTTTCATGTCTATTTGTTGTTTATATTGTGTAGTGTTTCCTTCCAATGGTTTGTGCACTTGCTAAAGTAAGTCATATATAGATTCTAAAAAATATTTTGCTTCAACACTCTTCCTTTGCTTATTTTTGATGTCACACAATTCTATGACTCCTCTTGGATTTGATCCATACACAATCTGAAATAGTGTCCTTCAAGCACTCCTATTGATTAATTTTTTATAATAAAACTCAATTTACATCAAGATTGAATCCCATGTTCTTATCTTTCCTTCAATCAAAATTAAAAACAAATAACCAAGACTTTTGTTGACTGCCTTCATTTGCCCATCCATTTGAAGACGATACCTTGAACTAAACCATATCTTGGTGTAACACACGATCATGAAGGTTAGTTTTGGGGTCAATACAAAATCAAATCAATTGAAAATCATACAAATAAGCTATGTGTGCATCCTTAGATTGAGCAAGACTAAGAACAAAGCAAACAAGAGAAATAAAGAAAACACAATTGTTATATTTATTATTTGAATCTTCTTGCCAAAAAGAGTGATGTGCTCAGATGTAGTTACAAAGGCTTGTGCAAGATGGGTGGGAAATCTAACAACATATCCCCTTGCATTATTGATGTTTGGATGATGGATGATGAGGATGATTGAAACTTTGTAGGGATATTTAAACAACACTTCATTGTTAGTTGAAAGCTTTTTATTAAAATAGAAGATGCCCCTTCTATTTATAGATTTTCAAGATCAATTGTGACCATTGATCTAAGATGAAATCAATGGTGGAGAATCAATCCTACAATGTAAGATAAATATTTAATGCTATAAAATATGCATTGAAACCAGTATTTAAGTTGAAACAATTGGTAAGTCCATGGTAGATGTGGAAATAGTGTTTTGGTTTTAAAAAAAAAAAGGTTGGAAGACATAAGTTATGCCTACATTAGATTAGGTGAATTTATTAGTATGTAATCAATTGTATTACCTTCTAAGGACTCACCATCATTAGGTGAAGGAGTCTTAGTTTTATCATGTTTACTTATTTCATCCTTTATAACATACATAAATGCATCCATTAAGCTCTTCTTATTATTGATATGAGTAACCAATGATTATTTATCATCCATTTGGAATTGGGTTTTGCATTAACATTTTCCACTGCTTCACAGATGAAAAATTTAAAATTTGCAATAAATTACACTAATCAAGAAAAATTAAAAAAACCCTAATTTTCCTAGGGCTTGATGTTCAAAGATTGGGTTCACCAAATGTTTCACCCTAAATTGTATCTAGTATCTTAATTGGGTAGATAGGGTTATGAATATATAAATGACAATGAAAAGGGTGATGATGAGATCTACAATAGGCCAATTAGGTGATAAAATTAGATATAAACATATAATAAATTTATTAAACTGAGATAAGCTAAAAATAATAAGTACAACTATGCTAAGTATAGAATGTACTTAGATTGTTCTGATGCTAATGTAGTTCTAGATTTGGAACATGCAGAAATCATAATAGAAGAAGATTTTAGAATAGTCATAAGATTCTAGATTGAGTGATTCTAGAATCATGGATACTAGTGTTAGCCTCGGAAAATTACATCAATGTTACTATTTGAACCTGACGTAAGTGTCATATACTAAATACCTATTAGAAAAGGATGCAACCATATAGATGATTCTAGGTTTAACTTTGCCTTCACTCTGGTGAATTCATATTTGGGTCATGGACTATCTCTCCTCATAAATTGTAAAACCCTAGTTCTTCATCTTCATAGTGAGCTTAGGAGAAAATGAGTTAGTGGGCACATGGTGTCGAGCTGACCCCAAAGACCCCTTTATCAATGAACCTTGCCTACATATACAATACTTCAAAGAGGGACTTAGACTGATATAGTTCTCCCATATGTGTTGTCTTGTGTGTGAATCATGCAAGGTATGCAAATCAAGTTCAATAATGACCTATTTTTTAACTTGGAAAACATAAATCTTAGGCTAATCCTTTAGTAATTTAGACCTGTGTATGTGTTGTTCCTATGACTAATATGAAAATAGGAAAGCTTTGATTTATTAAGTGTTTGATTGAATACTTTTGATAGGTTGCCTTGGTCTATGCTAGGTTTTGTAGGTAAGGATTGAATGAGGGTTGATCTTATATTTATATCAACCCCTTTGGATAAGTAACTTGAATTAAAACACTTAGGACAACCATTAGGATACATTTCATTTGCAAATTAGATTACTTTAGGGTAATGGATACTTGCATTAGAGCTAGACACTAGTGTCAATGCTAGTGTTTGTCATGGATGTTAGTATCCAAGAAGAAAGAAAGTAGGTATAAACTTAGAACTTATAGAGATGGAAGATAAGTAGGTTTTAAGAATTTTGGACAAGATAGAAGGTCTAGATTATCAACATAAGACTATTCAGACTAAGAAAAAGGTAAAGGGCACAATATATAGTAGATACAAGACTTCTAAAAGTGGAAAAGGTACAAAACTAATAGAAATAACCAAGATATAGGTTTTCTAGGTGTACAAAAATGAGGTGTTATATAATCCATAAAATAGTGTCTATAGATATTAATAAACAATACATCAAATTTTCACATGAATAAAAAATAATTCACATACCACATGATGGTAACAATAAGTAGAATAAGGAAATCTCTTCAAAGAAAATAAAAGAATAGAGTATGAACATTCATAAGGTGAAGAGGAACATAAAAGAATCTTGAAGAAGATAAATTAATAGATGATCATTAATTACCAAAAAAAAAATTAAAATTTTGAAAAACATCGAAATAATAATATTAAAAAAAGAGCAATTTTTTTACTTCACATATCTTCTTGATTGCTTCATCAAGTTATTCTTCCACTTTTTACACATGTGATCGATTCATTCAATATTCTATTTCTTGGATCTTTGTGTATTTTTGGCCTTTTGGCACTTATTTTCAAATTTCCCAATATGAGTAGTCCAAATCAATGATCTAATATTTCCATATTTTTCCATTTATCAAGTTGATTTCATAATATAAATATATCCAACTATATTTTTCATCATAGATAGTATCGATTAGATACATTCATCACTGATTGTCACTACTATCCCAAATTTGATGATATTGACCTGTAACATTTTACATAATTAAATAAAAAATTGAGCAAAAAAATCCTTAATATATAAAATTTTCAATAATATACTTAGTTTTATTTTACACAATGTTATTATTCATGCAAAATATTTCCTTTTTGTACTATATTACTCATACATGTGCATTACATATCTTGATAAGTGTACATTTGATGAGATAGGGATGCACAATAATTCATTTGCATCCTTATTTTATCTTCCACATGCCTTTCATCTACAATTCACATATATAGTTTGATAATCTTGTTCATACATGACCATGCCATCATATTCAGTGTATAATTTACCTTGACACATGTTGCGTATTGTTCAGATTCCTTCCCTTTCAACTACTTTCAAACCCATGTTTTATCTATTAGTATTTATGGTTCTTGCTTTAAAATTTAAAAAATTACAAAAAATATAAAAAAACATTCAAACTATTCTAAAAATCCAAAATCATAACCTGAGCATAATTAAGCTTCTATTTTTACATCATTGTCATATGTTATTTATCTCATGATTGGTAGATAGCAAAATATTTTTTTTATCACACATGAATTTCATTGGTATTTATGAGTGTTATGAATGACATACAAATTTTACATGGACTTAGATGTTGGAGTTTCCTCTATCTAGTGACAATGCCATGTTGGAGGCATCTTATCTAAAAGTTACAATATTTACAGGTGTTACCAATCTATAACCCCTATGTTGTGTTGAGATATATAATTTTTACAAATGTATTTATAACATATCTATTTCACATGATGTAAATGTTGATATATTAATTTATAGAATATTATCACATTACATATTCATGGTGTAGACTATATTTTTAGTTCTATACTCTGTTGATACTATTAATTGTAGATAATATATTAAACTTCGTTTGTCTATTATGTATTTTCCCTTGGCCCTTGTGTGTGAATTTGATATTTACATGTCCATTGAGTGCAATGTCCCTTGTCCTTTGTGTGTGATTTCAATATATTCATGTCCATTGAGTGAATGGCCCTTGGCCTTCTTTGAATGCACAATATTTTTATGTCCTTTTCATGTTGGCCCTTAGCCCTTTGAGTGACATTGTGCTTGTTGAGCTTATGGAGTTTGATGAGTTTCATGATCCATATCATGCACTAAATATTGAGTAGGTTTATTATAATACAACTATTACTATGGGCTTCATTGATACATTTATCTAGAGTCAACACTTTAAACCTTTCGTTATATATTACATACGTGCTTTGAATGATGCATATCTTACTATGATGGCATTCCTTTTCACATATGCTAAGATATTAAATGTTTACATCTTAATACCCATGATACAATTTAATTTTATTTTAAGATAAGTGACTTTTCTGACACATCCCTCACATCAAAAGGGGGCATTTCAATGAGATTTTCATACATAATATAAGCCTCTATATGCTAAAAATCAGTTTTGGGTACAAAATATAATTTTATAAAAATTATAATAGTTCAAAATTTAGTTATTGGTATAGATTATGGGGGCATATTCCATGCATATGCATTCATATTATAGGAACAAACTATATATTCATACATTTTAGGTACATATGTGCACAAAATTCAAACATAAATTATGAAATTTACATCTACATACAACTACACATTTTACATTTATCACATGGGGGACATAAAATGGATTCATGCACACTATACTATTTTTCAATTCAGGGGGCATGATACTAATTTAGGGGGCATGTTACTAATTTATGCACACACATTTTTTTACTAAGTAAAAAGTCATGATAAGGGCAATGATACCCTTGCCTTATTCTATGAGCTTTTGTAATTTCAAAATTCTATTATAAGTATCATGGGAATTAAGTAACAAAGTGAAAATTGAATCTAAAGGCCATTTGCAGTTGTTGATTTAGTTAAATTACATAATACATATTGGATATTTAATACCCTCCAACATTATAGCCTATGATTCCATTATGGATTCCAACTTGTTTTAGTCTTGGGGTTACAAAGACCAACATCACAAATTGAGGTTTTTGTGTCCCTCAATAGGGTCTATTTTATATACACATTCACTTAAAATTGGGCATTGATCACCCTCAATTCACCTTTGGTTCAAAAAAGGAACTAATCCCTCTAAGTGCTTCAATGGAAACACCAATTCTCTCATGATTCAAGAAAGCATCATATTCAAACAAAGTTACAAGAGCAATATGAGTTTCACATATACATGTGTACACATTCCTCATTCTTTAAAATATTTTCAAATTCAAGTTACATTTCAATTTTCAATTTCACATATGGACATTAACTATTTTTACATAATTATAGGATTTACTATGTAACACCTTGCATGATTGGAGATTTTTCCCAAATAAAAAGTATTTTATACACACTTAGGTATATCTTTCTTTTTACTTTAGTAATTTATTTTCTAGATTAAATGGGGGGAACATAAATGCTCAAATTTGGTCATGAATAGTTGATAATGTCAGTTTTGGCCCACATTCACCTTACTTGAATCGATCACTTTGGTCTTATCTCACCACCATAATATATCCTAAGCACTTATATGACCCATACCTTCGAAGTTGTTATTTACACCTAAACAAATATTATTAATTTATCAAAACCTATTTAAGAATATGTAGATATATTTCAAATTCTTAAGACCAAACATTACCATTCTTATGCTAGAATTGACTCACATAAGTCAAGATCAACAGTTGATCCCAACCTTTATAGATTGATCTTACCTTTTCCCCAACAATGACTAGTTTTCAAATTTAAACCCTTACTTCAAGATGGTCCATATTATTAGGATAATTAGTGTGAAGTTTTATCCCTTTAGATTTCTATAAAGGCACAACTAAGACACTTATTCTACTATTTTGAAATAATTTGGAAAAACTAGGCAATTTGGTAATTTTAATATTGAGGCACACTTTTATTATTTCACATTGAGCAAAGTTTCCCTATTCTTTCCAAATTTGATTCTATTCACTTGAAGCAGTGCTTATCCAAGTCATAAGCCTATTCTGTCCGAGTCAAACAAAGCATTATCAATTATTTAAACCATTTTTAGATGCATACATGTAGTATAAGGATTATTATTGCACTAAGCAATTTAGGTGGGAGAACTACATGAGCTTGATTACCTCTTAAGATTATATTGAATATGTAGGTAGTGTTCAATAACCATAAAGGTGATTGGGGTTAGCTTAGCCCATTACACTCCCCACTTTCATTTTATAGGTTTTCAACTATTTCAAGCCCTAGTATGGTTTCAACCTTTAGGAAATCATTTATAGGTCCTCAATGCAAAATTAAAAGTCTAAATTATACATACACTCATATTTAAAGTAAGCACAGTTAAATGTACTACCAGTTTCCTATTTTCTTATGCAGGCCAAGATCAAACCATAGAGGTCATTAACAACAGTTGATCTCGATTGTTTCTAGTCAATTCTATCCTAGAGTAGTGATAATGTTGTTTTAGTTAAATATGCATAATCAAGTCTAAATTGATCATTTTCAATCATCTTTTGGTCACATACAATCAACCTAATAGGCATAAATCAACTAAGTCTTCTTGTGATTTTCAAAATTAGCTTATTTCATTCATTTGATCTTTGTCCATTTTATAACTTTACTTTCATTCTGCTAGTTACAAGTCATTTACAATGTTTACTAGGTCCTTCAATTCATTTTATCTTAATAAGAATTAATACACCAATTAATTCCACATTCTGATAAAATAGGTAGTTATTAATCATATAATTACATTATTCTAGGGTAGTTGTGTGTTAGTAGATCATAAGTCTAGATTAGGCTCTTATTGACATGTTTTAAATGTATATCTAATTATTTGACACCTTTCCCCCACTTATTTACTCTCTTCTCCCCTCTAGTTTCTCTAAAATTTTGAGACTTTTCCCATAAATATAGAGTGTGTGGTTCTAGGATGCACCCTTTGACCCTTATCTTTTGCTTTTATCCCATTCTATTTTGGCGCACACGTTAGTAGGGTCTTAATCTAAATTCAATAAGTCTATAAATATAAACATGTATTAGTGCATTTAAAACATCAAAACAACCAATGCCACACTTGTAATATATATATTTTTAATGCACTGAAGTAAATAATTCAAGCATTAAGAAAAGAGATTAAATATTATAAATAAAATAAATCATTTATTACTCCATCATACACTCATATAATCACAAAAAGTCATTGATTTGAACTACATTACTGGACTATCTAGATGAACATGCACTAGATCTAGTGTTCTCTTTTTGAAATTGTACATGCATTGTAAGGCCCTGATAAGAATCAAGCTAAGGATAACATAGGATCCATAATACAGCTCCCATTTTTTTAGGTTTTCTAGATGTGGCTATCCTATGAGGGATTTGAAAAATGAGACTAGTTTCCTATATATCCATGCAAAGTTTCAGGGAAGAGAGCAATAGAATATCTAAAACATTGTAATATTTTTGTATGTTATTAAGCTCACAAGGTCTTGGGTGTGTATTTTAGTATTATCTATCATTTTATTGTGTTATTAATGACTTTGTGAAAAATATAGAGAATTCACATTCTATTGACACATATGGCATGCCTAGTGGGTAGCTCATTGGCCATTACCTGAAGGTAATGATTCTAATTCTTCCTATATGGGTCCCTCTAAAAGTTTTCCTTTTAATTATGATGATTAATTACCTTCTTTTCTTCTTATTCTGGATGATGGTTCCACACTCTTGGTAGAAGACACGATAGAGGCCAACATTGGTATACTTGATGATCCAAAGATAATAAATCTTGGTGCATCCCTCATTGTAGAGGAACATGAATTAATCATTGTCCTTCTCACAAAATTCATCAATATATTTGCATGGGCATATTTGGATATGTTAGGTCTAGATCTATCATTAATTATTCATGAATTAGTCATGCATCTATATGCCAAGTAGATTAAGTAGAAGTTACATAGAATACACTCACATATTGCTTCCCTGGTCAAGATCGAGCTTAAAAAAATATTGGTAGTAGGTTTTATCAAACCCATTCCATATGAAAATTAGATTCCCAACATTATTCTTGTTAGTAGGAAGCCAACCAACATTCACATCTATACTGATTTTAGATATATAAATAAACCTTGTCCTAAAGATGAATTTCCACTATCAAATACATATATGATTGTGGATTCAATAATAGGTTAAAAACTTCTCTCTCATGGATGGTTTTTTAGGATATAATCAAATTAAAATTATTCCAAATGATCAAGTCAAGATAATATTTACAACCCCTTGGGGTACATTCTATTATCAAGTCATGCCTTTTGGCTTGAAAAAAGTAGAGGCTACTTATCAATGAGCAATGACTATAATATTTCATGATAACATGCATGATATTGTTGAAGACTATGTTGATGATATCTTAGGCAAATCAAAAACTTGAGTATAACATTTAATAGTGCTATGAAAAATATTTGAAAGACTTCACTAGTATAAATTACATCTCAACCCTAAAATATGTGTTTTTGGGGTTACGTTTGGTAAATTATTAGGCTTAATCATCTTTTGGAGAGGTATTGATGTTGACCCATCCAAAGTTTAAGTAATCAATGAAATGAATGAAGCTTGATTTTGGGAATAACCATGTGATAGATTTTTAAATTTGATTTTTTGGATCACTTCCCATGATCCTTCATCAAGAGAAAGATAATGAAATGAATGAAGCTTGATTCAATAGTAGGGATACAATGTGTATGTTAAGAAATGCATATGATGTCAACAACATGGTGATGTTATCCATGCTTTAACATAAGCACTTCAACTAATTATGAATCCTTGATCATTTTACAATTGGGGACTTGATCTCATTGGAAATATTAATCCTACTTTTTCAAATGGCCATAAACATATTCATAGTGCAACTGAGTATTTCATAAAGTGAGTAGAGGCAATCCCTCTTAATTATATTACTGATAATCAAATTTAAAATTTAATTTTGAATCATATCATTTGTCACTATGGCATTCCATCCACCATTATATTTGATAATGGTGGATCATTCAAAAATAAATATGTTACTGCCCTCTGTTTTGAATTTCATACCAATCATAAGTTTTCTACATGATATTACCCTCAACATAATGGCCGAACTGAAGCTTCTAATAAATCATTGGTCAAAATTTTGAAGAGATTGTTACTAATAATCATCATTATTGGCATTAAAAATTTTCCCACCCATATGGGCATGTCGTACTAATGTCTACACCCCTATAGGTGCAACACCCTATTCTCTAGTCTATCGTTTAAAAGCCATTCTTCCCATTGAGATCCAACTACATTATTTGTGTATTTCCTTATAGGATATTTTGGATGAAGAAGACTACTAAGTGGGTAGATTAGTATAGCTAGATATTTTGGATGAAAAATGGCTAGCCACCCTCAATCACCTAAAGTCTTATCAAAATCAGCTACATTTGGGCTATAACAAGATAACCATTTCTTGAGAGTTTGAGCTTGGTGATCTTGTTTTCAAGGATAATTAAAAGAATAATAATGTTTAATGAGAAAATAAAGGTAAACTTTAATCAAATTGTCAAGCCCCTTTATTTTTATAGCTTAATATGGGTCTGGTGATTATAAATTGGCTATTGAAGATGGTGATGAATTTAATGAACCAATGAATATTATGCATTTTAAGCACTTTCATGCTTAAGGTTATCAAACTATGGTCTCTTAGTGTTCCTATTTTGTGGAATTTATATTATATTTTGTATTTCCCTATTCTTATTCACCCATGCTTTGGGGCATTTTGGCACTCTTACACACCTTTTATCCTATTACCACTTGGATTTTATTACAAATTCAACTTAAAAAATGAATCTAACCAGTCTTCAGTATCAGTGAAGATAAAAATTACAATATGGTTTTTGTGTTAGAATATCTTTTATAAAATAATGTTCTAATTTTTAAAAGTTCTGAGCTACTAGCTTGTAAGACTTGTATTGTTCCCTTAAGTCCCTAAAAAATTTCTATTCACATTCCATGATACAACCCATTCACACCTAAGTTCATTGTTGTAAGGAAGAAGTTGTAACCTATTATCCATTGTTTTTGAGTGTTATCTACAAAAATTTTCATGTTTGAACTCTCCCTTTGTTCATGTCTCCTATCCATATTGAGAAATTACACCCACGATGACCTTTGCTTTTGATATATGTTTCTAGATTTGTTATTTCCTGTACATTCTTGGTCAAAATACTCTTACTCATATACTATTATCAAATCCATAAAAATTTCACATGTTCCAAGATCCCTAAAAGGTTTAAATATCCAAAAAATACTAAACATTTAAAAGTGTATAAAATCCTAAACAATTATGATTTTTCTCACAAAATATCCATCTTTAGTATGTTATATTTGATTAGTTGTCATCTTTTTGCTTAACTTGGGTTTCTAATTTATAGTATTTAGGTGGCACATATTGGTGTATTTCATGGGTGATTTTCTTCTCATCATAAATATGATATTTATAAAAAGTGTGACCAACTTTCCATGCTCTTGCCATTTTTCAAGTTCATTAATCATGCTCTTGTCATTTTGTGAGCTTAACTATTCCATCTCAAATTGTTTATGTTCTTGTCCCTGCTCATCCATATCATTTTAAGTGCTCAATTTCTAGTCAAACTATAATATATTGAAGTCTAATTAGACTATGTAGGAAACACTCAATGTTTTGAGGTCAGCTTGGCTATCCCTTGCCCCATGATCTCAATGTTTTGTGAGCATATCTATCACCATTTTGACAAGCCTATTCCTTGTGCACTCTCTTATTTTTGTGATTCCCTATTCCTATTTTTATTATATAATTTATCTTATTCACTTATCATCAATTTTATTCAATCCCAAATCCTTGGGATACCTACATTTGGCTTGAAGTCCATGTTGGATCTGGTGTCCATGAGACTATGTAGGTAGTGTCCACTTGCTTGAGGTATTTGGATTTAAGGTAAGTATATGGATTATGGAGGCTAAAAATATGACATATTTTGTGTTCAAATTTATTTCAATGTTTCTGCATATGTGGTTTAAAAATAGTGTGTATACGGTCTTGGCACATGGGCTCAATAATTATCGATTCAAGACCACGTATACAATTTTAATATTTAAAATTGCATAAATGTTTTATTATTTAGAACCATGTATGTAGAATATTTTAATTTTACATTGCCTTGCACAATATATAAATAAACTAAACATTTGAGTATAAGTTACATTTAGGTAGGGAAATATAGTTTCTTATACTTTAAGTTATATTTTATTTATACAATTTCATCGGAGGTATGAAGGTTACATTATGGGATATAGATATGATATAATAAAATTATAATATATCTCATAAAGTGCCATAAGTTTATCCCACCCCATTCTTTGTTCACCCCTTAAAGCATACACTCTATGAAAAATGCATCGATGACCCCTTAATGCATTTATGAACCATATAATTCACAAAATCATACATAACATGATTTAAAATTATGGGATAGATTTATAATAGTAATACCATGAAAAAAAATGTACCTCAATTCTTTCATTCCAAGGATCATGGATATTTCTGCTAGATTTTGATAAATTTAAGTAGTTTTTTACTTTTTTGGTTATTCTCAATTAATCAACCACTCTATTGATTAATATCTAGTTAAAAAATCCTTACCATTGTGATTTAACACTATAACCTAAACCCTAAACCATATACCTTAAACTCTAAACCCTAAACATTAAACCCTAAATAATAAACCTTAAACCCTAAAATAATCAATTTAGTCCAAATTAACATCATTTAAAGTAAGAATTAGGTTCATAAGGCTCAATTTGGCCCAAATCGCATCACTAATTTCCTTAATTGACTAATTGGCTCAATCTATGATGACAATGGGGTTAATTAAGCACAAAGTCACATTTTTAATCATAAATAGGTTTAACAAGCTCAAATTGGCCCCAATTGTCTTTATGATTTAACCTTGTACCCTAAACACTAAGCTTTGAATTATAAACCCTAAACCCTAAATCAATTGATTTAGCCTTAATTAACATCCTTTAGAGTAATAATTATTTTTATAAGGCCTAATTTATCCTAAATCACATCACTTACTACCCTAATTGAGTAATTGGCTCAACTTGTGATAACATTAGGGCTAATTGTGCCCAAAATCACCTTCTATAGTCACAAGTAGGTTCAACAAGCTAAAATTGGCCCTAATTTCCCTTGTAATTGGATCCTATACTCTAAACCATAAACCATATACCTTAAACCCTAAACCCTAAATTATAAAAGCTTTAAACCCTAAACCAATCATTGTAGCCCTAAAAAACATCATTTAGCCAATAATTAAGCTCACAGGGCTCAATTTAGCCTAAATTACATCACTAATTTCCCCAATATACTAATTAGGTTAATTTGTGATGACATGAGGGCTAATTGAGCCTAAAATCACATTTTATACTCACAAATAGGCTGAATAAGCTCAAATTATCCCTAATTACCTTTTTAATTGGACCCTTAACCCTAAACCATAAACCCTATATGTTAAATAATATTCCCTAAACCTTAAACCTTAAACCTTAAGCCAATTAATTTATCCCAAACTAACATCATTTAGAGTAATAATTAGGTTCAACAGGCTCAATCTAGCCCAAATCACATGAATGATTTCCCCAATTATCTAATTAGCTCAATTTATGATGACATTGGGGCTAAGTGAGCCCAAAATCACATTCTATAGTCAAAAATAGGTTCAAAAAGCTCAAATTGGCCCAAATTACCTTTGTGATTGGACCCTATACTCTAAAACCTAAACCTTATACCATAAACCCTAAGCATCAAAACCTAAACCCTAAACCCTAGATCAAATGATGTATCCCCAATTAACTTCTTTTAGAGTAATAATTATTATCATAGGGCTCAATTTAGACCAAATCACATCACTTATTACCCCAACTTATGATGACATTCAATCTAATTATGCCCAAAATCACATTTTATAGTCAAAATTAGGTTCAATAAGCTCAAATTGGCCTTGATTACCTTTGTGATTAGACCCTATACTCTATATCCTAAACCATATACTTTAAACCCTAAGCCCTCAACCCTAAAATTTAAACTCTTTAAACCCTAAACCAATCATTTTAACCCTAATTAACATCATTTAGACTAATAATTAGGTTCACAAGGCTCAATATGGCCAAAATCACATCACTAATTACCCCAATTGACTAACTGGCTCAATCTGTGATGGAATGGGGGTAAATTGAGCCCAAAATCATATTCTATGGTCACAAATAGGTTGAATAATCTTAAATTATCCCCAATTTCCTTTGAAATTAGACCTTATACCATAAACCATAAACCTTATACATTAAACCCTAAGCCTAAACCTTAAACCTTAAATCATAAACCCTAAACCCTAAACCAATCAATTTATCCTAAATTAACATCTTTTAGGGTAAAATTTAGGTTCACAAGGCTCATTTTGGCCCAAATTGCATCACTAATTTCCCCAATTGACTAATTGGTTCAATCTATGATGACATTAGTCCTAATTGAGCCCAAAATCACATTTTGTAGTCACAAATAGGTTCAATGAGCTCAAATTGGCCCTAATTGCCATCATGATAGGACTCGATACCCTAAAACCTAAACCTTATATGTTATAACCTAAGAAGTTAAACCTAAACTCTAATACCTAAATAAACACTAAACCCTAAATCAACTGATTTATGCCCAATTAACATCCTTTCGAGTAATAATTATTTTTATAGGGCTTAATTTATCCCAAATTGCATCACTTATTACCCCACTTGACTAACTCGCTCAACTTGTGATGACATTGGGGCTAATTATGCCTAAAATCACATTTTATAGTTGTAATTAAGTTCAACAAGCTCAAATTGGCCCCAAATTCCTTCATGATTGAACTCTCTAACTATACCCTAAACCATATACCTTAAACACTATGCCCTAAACCCTAAACTCTTTAAACACTAAACAAATAAATTTAACCCTAATTATCATCATTTAGACTAAGAATTAGGTTTAAAGGGCTCAATTTGGCATAAATCACATCATTAATTACCCTAAATGATTAATGCTTAAATTTATCAAAATATAGATGAAATATCCAAGATTTAAAGAATGAAAGAAGTTATGCATGTGCTTTCTTTGTGGGATTGTTGTTAAAAATGTACCCCATAACTAAAAATCATGTTGTGTATGCCTTTGTGCATTAGATGTTTCCTATATGCATTAGGGGCTTGTTGATGCATTTCTCCTAGAGTGTATACCTTAGGGGGTGCAAAGGGAATAGGGTGGGATTGATTTATCATACATTATGAGAGATGTTATCATACTATTTTATCATATCACATACCTTCATGTAGCTTTCATACCACCTATGATGTCTCATTGAAATCTTGAAACCTTGAAATATGGCTAAGTCCAAAACCCTAAAAACCTAAAATTTGACTAAGGCTGAAATATGATAGGATCCTCCAAAACCTATAATTTACATTATAGCTCCTAGAGGTTTGAAACCACTTTCAAACATACTAAAAGCATATAAATAAAATATAACATAAAGTATAAGAAACTATATGTCCCTATCTAAATTTAAACTTATATTTAAAATTTTATTTTATTTATATACTATGCATGCCAATGCAATAGTAAACTATTTCATGTACATGATTTTATAACAATAATATCGCGTACATGGTTTTAATAACTAATAGTAAAATATTTTGCATGTGCAATAGTTCTATGTATGTAGTTATTATATTTTAATTTTGAAACACATGCCTAAATGATTGGGAATGACTTGGATTCTCGATCTTGAGGCATGGACCTATAAACACATAGTCGAATACATGTTTTTGAATAAAATAACAAAATGCAACTTCGGCCATGCTAAACACTAAGAATTTTATCAAACTTTTTCTTGAATATATTACTACAACATTGTATATAGTCTTATATATATATAAACACTAATTTTTTTTTATGGTTGCAAACTAAACCTAATTATATACACATTAAAAAAAATCTAATTTTTGATATTTTTTGAGGTAGTTAGGGGAGCTGCATGGTTAGTTATACATTATTGATCATATTTCAGACTCTATTGACTTGTGAAATTAATTAAAAAAAATTCATTAATTAATTTAAAAATAAAATAGGTTACAAACTAGTTGATATTATCTAACTTTCCACCAAATGGTTTTAAAAAAGAACTAATGTAAAAAAATGATGGTCTATACAGAAAGCTATCTACTCTGATTTTTCTAAAAAATAGTATCACCTCTTCAAAAAATTTATGTTTTACCTAATTATAATTGACCATTTCAAAAAAAAAAATTAATAGTTTAGAAGCTAAACTTGAAATGATACAATTCATGTTCAAATGACATATTCAAATTTTGAATGTAGGTGTCTCAAATAATCTGTACAAGTTGAAGTTTTTTATTTTTTAGGAAAAACATGTCCACTTCAAACCCCCTTTTGGCTTCTTGATTCCATGAACTTAGCCATCAGCTTGGCCACCCCTTCCTTATTCTTATATTTCCCCCTTTGGTCATGATTTTTTTTGTCATACCCTTCATCTCAAAGAGTAATGCCTTATTACTACACATACTAGTTTTCTAAATGGAATGTGTACTTGCTTTTGCTTGTGTGTTTTTGAATGGAGTGATTATTGATTTTCTAGAGTGTCTTAAGTTGTTACATTGTGATTTCCACATGATTCTTGGTTATCTAAATCAATATGTTTAGATGTGAGTGAATGTATTCGAGCTCGATTTTAATGCATTATATTTTGGTGTGTTATTTTGTTCCTCGATTGCCTTAATTTAGTAATTATGTTTTCCATTGAAGTCTTGATTATTAATATCATGATTTTGAGTTTTGAACGGTTGTATCTGAGTTAGAATTGATTTGAGTTCATTATCTTTTAAATTTGAAGCTTGATTATACACACTTTGTTTTAAGTTGTATACATTTGTATTTTACATTAAAATTATCACGTATTTTGACAAATGAATGTTATCATGATCCTTCCTAGATTATAATGCATACTGTCATGTGTAATATAAAAAATCATGTTTTGAAATGGTTACCATGTCAATGCCATCAATCACATACATCTCTATCTATCTAATCAATTTGTTCTTAATGATCTATTCAATTTTTTCATTTTGTTTAATATATTCCTAGTCATCTTCATCAACCTATTCCTAATCTTAGATGCATTTTCATACTTATTCCTAATCTTAGATGCATTTTCATAATATTCCTAATCTTAGATGCAAATTGCTATTATTTCATCATTTCAAGGGTTCACTCATCCAAAATTTTACCACCTCTTCCCTTGAGGGGGCACCTAGGGCTTACTAAACATTGATTTGGGACATATTTGAACCCATTCACTACTATCTTTAGCAGCTTTTGTCAAAACTAGCATCTACCAAATTTTTTTATATGATCATTTTTATGACTTTTTATTCTTCATCTCACAATGCCTTCTCAAATAGAGAAAAATTTAAACTCTCCAATTTTATGGCTTTCATGTCAAATTGTAAAATTTTTATAATTTCACACAAGCTAGCCTGAAACCATTTGTTTATCTAATATATGTCTTCAAATTCACCTTGGAGCATCTCTAACTAAGTCAATTCACTGTATTAGATATGTTTAATTATCATTCTCTATTCAATTATCACTTTCAATTCAATTTCTCTATTTAGTCACTGTTCTTTAATCAAATTATCTATTCAATTACTCTATTTTTATCAATTCAATAGTTTCTATTTTTCTAATCAATTAATGCTAATATTTCCCCTTATCTAAATCATTCTTCTAATTAAATTCTCTACATTGTATTAATTAAATTGGTCTTTGATTAAGTTAATTATAATACATTTGTATAAATTAAATTAATCTTTGATTAACTTAATTAATAATTTTTCTAATTATATTTCTATTACAAATAAAATTATAATTTTTTTAAAATTAATTATTCTTTTTCCCTCCAAGTGGGCATCTTCATGCAAAGAAAGGATCCTAAGATCTTGTGGAATATTCATTTGTGAACTAATTAAATTGATAATGAAATTAATGTACAAGATCATTCTTCATCCTTCATCTTGGAGATAGTATGAAGAGCCCACAATGCAACTTGTGAGATATTTTAGGAGTCTTCTCAACCCTTCATTTTGGAAACAAGATGAAGGGCCCACATGGTTGATCCATGTGCTTTCTAAATTTACTCTCATAAATATATTTTAAGGAGAATCCTCCATACCCTTCATCTTAAAAACAAGATGAAGGGATTAAATTAATTCTCATTTGATATTTTCAAAGATCATCCTCCACCCTTCATCTTGATTGAGATGAAGAGCTCATATCATTGATCCATGTGTCAATCCATGTGCACTTTTGAAGACACTTTTGTAACCATTCATTTTGATTTTAAGATGTAGGGTTCTCCTTGATCTAGATTGTTATAAATACATCTCTTTGCAATACAATTCAACATGCTCAATTCAAATAATGAAGTGATGTCAAATCATCAAGTCTCTTGGTTCATCAATCTTCTATTCTTTGATCCAATAAACATGCTCCATAACATTATTGGAGGTGTCTAACTATAATTAGCATTGATAAAAACCATCATAAGCTACATCCCAATAAAGACAAACTATAATGAAGGTTTACATTACATTTATTTGAATCTCTAAAGCATTTTAGTCTTTTTGTATTTTGTTGAGCTCAAGAGGTCCTAATTTTGTATTTTCATATTTGATCACTTTATTTTGTGTTCTTAACAACTTTGTGAAAAATATGGAGAATTCGTATTCTATCAACACAAATTGTAACCCTATTAATTTTATTGATATTCATTTGGTTAATCTTAGATTTTTTTTGAGAAAGAAAATGGCCTTTACAAATTAAGTTAATATTTCTTAAGTATTGTTTTATTTTTTGTTGTAAATGATGTTGAGTAACATTTAAATAATGGTGTGAATAAATATAAAGTTAATAATGCTTGTGATAAGTACCATCAAAATGAAATTAAAAGAGTATAAAACCTCGTATAGTTTAGGAAACACATTATGAAGTACCCTTATTAGATAGCAAAATTGATGTATGTTTAAAATATGTTAAATACCAAACCCTAGGTCAAGAGGCTCAAAATAGGTATACAATGAAATATATACTCTATAAGGTGAACAATGGATATATTTCAATGCTAAGAATGTTGATCAAGAACTTAAGGGTATACCTTTTATGCCTAATAATGTATTCATTTATTAAATTTATTCTAAAATCATTCCTTCTCATGATTTTATTGATTTTAATATTATTAATTTTTCTCTTGATTCTAAAAATATTTTGATTACTTCCTAAATTTCTCATTCTATTCGAAATTATTAACAAGCTTCTCAAATTATATCTAATGCTCACAACACTTTTTAACTTGCTTCCTTGCACAATGTTTCTATTATAGCTTACTATATTATTTCTCTTCCAAATCCTGAAATGAGTACTATGATGCATATGTTGCATGATTTCTAAATTAAATTTTTAATATTATCCCAAGTGTCTTAAAATCCAAGCAATAAGGTCACTTCCAATGATATTTTATTTAATCCCTTGTCGTATGAAGTACAAGTGCATACTCTTTTCTAATGGGAGTTTTTGTGCCAAAGTTTGATTTATTTAATAGAAAATGAGCCCCTTCTCACCATATTAAATCATTTTATTCCTCTTTCCTATATTTTGTTCACAATAATAAATAATAAACTAATCTATTTCCAAGAAACTTGAAAGACTATGCACTTGATTGGTTTTATGCCCTACATGTGGACATGTGCATGCTTTCACAACATTAATTTTGATAAATTTTTAACTTATTTTTTGATCAAATTAAATAAGGAAAAAAATAGACTATTAGTATGTTATTAGACTATGGTCAAAATGAATTACTCATCAATTATTTGATAGTAACTTTAAAGGTTTTTTTTCAAATATTACTTTGACTTATTAAGGACACAATAGTTTTTAATACATAACAATCTATCGATGATTTTTTTCATATGGTTAGAATCTTTTCCATCAATTTTTTGCTTAAATATGGGGCCAATGCCTCTACCTCTAGTGGATCAGAATTATAAGATAAGATAAACTTTACAATCAAAAGTAATAAAATTTCTATCAACTTAAAAGTGAGGCCACAAATGTAGTGGATGTTGTAGATCAACCATCTAATAAGCCAATATTAACATAACAAAGAGAGTGTAAAAAATTGACAATGTTGGGTGAAAGCTCTAAAAATGTGTTGAAAGATTACCTAAATGAAATATGATTACTTTGCCTCTCGTTAGAGAATCAAATCCATTGTTCTAATAACTTTGATGTTAATTCATTCTGTGATTGTCATGGAGTCATAGGCAGGTGCACCAAGACGTACGCTTAAAAAGATGAAAGATTATGTGAAAATTTTGGGAAATTACATAATGCATACATGTTAGGTCCTAACATGTATGCATTTAGGGTTGGTAATTAGCAAGCTTAAATGTGCACACATTATTGATTTAAATATTATGTAAGTTTTACTATTGTTTGGTAATTCCTTATGTTCAAGTCTAGCCAAAAAATATATTTACAAAAAAAATATTATTTATAAGTTTATATGTTACATTTATCATTTATATAATACTTTATTAAATATAAATAATTATTATTTATAATTTACATTCTCATTTTTATATAAGAAGTTATCATTTATGTTACTTTTGAATTTATTTTAGTAAATATAAGAAATTAGGCTCTCTGTATTTTCTAGAATTGGTTATAAAAATTTAGAAGATAATTTTTTAACATCTAATTTAGTTTTTACTTAATCATTTTCAAGATTTTAATATTAAATCACAAGCTTTTAAGGTGTAAATCTAAGCTTGATATTTGTTTTAGATGAACTAATAACCATGTTGTATATTTTGAGATCTTCTAAATTAATTAATGACCTAATTGTAATTAATAATAATCAATTATAATTAATTAAATATTGCTATACTAAAATTGAACAATATTGTACTAAAAAAATTAATTATAACAAATTAAAGTCAATAAAAAATGTAATGATCTCTAAATCAACTAATATTTACACAGATAGCAATTGATTGTAAAAAGAATTCAATTATGTGCAATTATCTTTTATATGGACCAAATCTTTTATAACAAAAACCAATTGAATCTAATAACTAATAATAAAGGTTAATTAAAAGTGTAATCAACTCAAAATTAATTTTTTTTACACTAATACTGATTACTGATTGATTGTGATCAATAATGACCAATTAAAGTTAATAACACTTCATAATTCTTTAAGAAAACTGGTCGGAGCCATATTTTTCCCAGACAGAAGCAAACTCACAGTACCTTCCACCACACACTGCTGCTAGCGCTACTTCTGACTCTCTGTCTAGTAAATTGTAAGCACGATGCATTAGAGCCCCACTTATAATTTTCTGCTGCACCCCTTTCGATTTCATCTGTCATTATTATTTGGAAGAAATCCATATTGACTTCTGTAATTTTCTGGACCCACGATTCTTCGAATCCTTTTTGTTCTTCTGAATCCCGTCCACTTGACATTAGCTCGCAGCAAGCTTGAGAAATAATCGTTTCAATGCATTTGTTGACAATTTGGAGCTTATCAGCGAGTGGGAGCAGGTTATTGCAAATGCGCAGAACAGCAATGGCATTTGCAGGATTTGGAAGAACTAATTGATTTAAATACCCTTCCGCAAGTGACTCCAACCCGCGGCCATCCAATTCTAGACATTGTGTTGCACATCGGACCATAGCAACACTTTGTATGGAGATTGAAGGATTGAGGCCGTATCATTACTTTGCGACAATCTCGAATGCCTCCGCTCCTCCTAGCAAATTAGAGAAAATCAAATAGAATAGCTGATCTTCATCTGCTGTTTGTTAAAAAAAATACACGTATTCGACCACATTTTGAAAGCATGGTAGCCTGCACGTAATCAAAAATTTCAGGGCCGAACTTCTAGGCAAGGTGAAATCTTAATGAGACAGAAAATTAAGTTTGAAGAAAGGAAAACTAATTTCTTGTAACGTAAAGTTAACCTTGTGAACAACAAAAATGTGTTCCTCTCATTTCCACTGAGAGATCGCTTGGCACTTGTGAAGGAATCCTAAACAAAATGTTAGGAAATATAAGAGGAATGCATATTCTGATTGAGTATAAAATCAAATCAAATCACAATTCGTATGATATAAAAATTATGTTAACAGGAATCATTCTTAATCATATAGTAGAAACGTCCAAGAGTTGAGTTTCAGAAAAAAAATGAAAGAAAAGGAAATATAGTGCTCATACCAATCCAAAGAGGTCTGAATATTTGTGACAGTCATGGTGTAGGCAGAGAAGAAGAAGTAGAAAAAATACAAATCTAGTTAGATTTTCACAGGTTTTTAATGTTTGGTGGGATGCCTATATAGAACAAGTTTGGATGTGTGCCTTGAGTTTTCCCAAGTTCGAAATGAATGGGATGAGAGATTCATACATTGCTTTCTGATCTGTAGCATCCACGCCACTTGGATTTGAGTTCGAATGGATTCCGTATTTCTATACCTCCTCATCCAGAAAACTCAAGAGCCTTATATTTCTTAACTTTGGCAAAATCTGAGTGGTTCTTTACATGGATGCCATAATATTTATAAGTAATTGTGTTATGTTTATTTACGATACCAAGAGAATATTAAGAAATTTGTTTGAAAGTGCTAATCTAGGATTGCTTCATTATTGCCAAGGTATATAAATGTAGGAAAAAATGAAAATTTATTTATTAATATATGATTTGTTTATTAATTTAAAGAATGTAAAGTTACTAATATATCAGTTCAAATAAGGATGAAATTGTTTATGGGTGATAATTTAGTAAAAGTAAAAAAAAAAAAAAAAACACATTATTTAGATAAGTAATAGAGACTTATCTATTTGATTATTATTAGTTCGATATCGTTTATGGAATTAGTCTAGTTTTAAAGATTATGTCATTTTTAAAAAATTTCTCATTGAAAAGTATATAAAATAAATTTTCAGGTATGTAAAAGGAATTATAATTTTTAGGGTAGAATATTTAACATGTGATGATGTATGTGTCTTTGATAGGTTTCACAAATTTTGATTGGGTAAAATATGTAGATAATCACAAATCTACTACAGATTTTGTGTTTAACATTGGATTAGGTGTTATCTTATAGTATATAAAAAAAATAATAAAAAATTGTATTATCATCAATACAAATAAACTACATATTATCATATATAGTCGCTTTTGAAGTAGTATAGTTAAAGAGATTACATTGTGATTTACATTTTTTTTACAAAATTAATTTTTAAAATTATTTTGTGATAATAAAATTACAATACAACTACAAAAGAATCTTATATTATGCAAAAATAAGTCATATAAAAATTCATCATTTAGAAAATTGATTCATAATAATGTAAATTTTATTTGTCTACCACAATATTGAAGATCAAGTTGTATATATTTTAACTAAAATATTGAGTGAAGGAAAATTTATAAAATTTAAAAATAATTTAAAGGGTCAAAGAAATAATGTAAATGGGTACCTAATTAACTATAAGACTTATAGTGATACGCAAGACTTATATATTGTGTTATGTAATTATGGGAGGGAGAGGGGGTAGGCGAGGGGATGGCAGATGGGTGGAGGTGTTTACAATCCTTAGATCATAAAAGAATAAATTTATGGGGGAGAATGGATATCAAAATATTAAATAATAAACCACTGATATAATCTATCAACCATCTAAAATTAATGTATTCAATTCCCTAATAAATTTTACAATTTTTAATTAGAGTACATAAATAATAATGAAATGGAAATATTTAATTTAAATATATTTTTTTTCTTTAATATGATAATTTTAAACTAGGAATTAAGTGTTGGAATATAAATTGGTCAATATATGTATTATAGGGAAATAACACACTCTTATTAGTCTCGAAGGGATAATTAAAGGAACTAGTTTCCTTTAATTTTCATTTAAATTATCCCTTCTGTACCACTCAAAACTTATTATTTTTTATGTATTGAAAATTAAATTTTTTGTAATAGTTAACTTGTACATTTTTAAAAATAAAAAATAAAAAAAATCATTTAACTCTGTTTTGATTGGTAGAAACTTTGGAGATGTTATTAAGGTGCCAATGAGTAATGTCATCTACATTAAATGTAGATGCCAAAAATATCAGAAGAAATGATTTTATAGTTATTGTAATAAATACTAGTGATATAATTTTGCATATAAAAGCACTGCATTATTTGAGGGTTGTTACATATTTTTAAAAATTATTCGATGAGTTTGATGTAACTAATTTTTTGATTTATGATTTTTTAGATGCATTTTTATTTTGATAATAAAAGGGTAGCTTCACATCTTGAATTGACACTTCTTTTTTCTCGTAATTTATGATGCTACAGGTGTCCTGATTTTATTCTTCTTTCAGGGATATCTATGATGTGGGTCACATAAGAATGTCAGTTATTTCACATGGTTTTAGAATATTTATAGTAATTTTTGTATTTTCATGTGTTATTCTTATGGTGGATTTTGACCATTTCTTGGGCTTGTCCTGAATTTTTTTATCTTTATATTGAAATCTTAGAGATCCTTAAAAATGGATGTAGATTTTCGTGATACATTTTAAATTTTAGGTGCTCCAATGTGATTAAGTAATATGGAAGAATCCTATCCCAGTTTTTTTTTTCCCCCATTGGTCTTGTGGAAACTTTTAGGCATTGTAAACATGTATGAGTTGTGTTATGCAATTGTTCATGAGTTTTATGAAACATTAATGAAACCAAAAAAAACATCTACTTGACATACTTCACTGTGCATGATATTATTTTATTTTCTTCTTGCATACCAATAGATGCTTTCTTCTAAATTTGATATGTTATAATTCACTTGAAATATTTTCTTATTGATGTGTCATTTCATCAATTTCTAGTTTGCATAACAATATTGCCTAAAACCTTTTAAGGGCTGTTTCAAGTTATTTTGAGGGTTAGTGAACCTTTTTTTGGCTCTAGGACAGAGATATATATGAAATTCATTTTTCTGTTGATATAGACTGATGTTCGTACTTTATGTATAGGAACTAGAAAATATTTCTTATTGTTCTTCATTTCCATTTTCCTAGGGAAGTATTCATGTGCATCCTAGTTTTGCACCTTCAACCATCAATTAAAGTCTCCTTTGCTCCTTGGTTGCTTGAATGCAGAAGAGCTTCACAAGGCACTCATGGCTTCCACCCTAAAAGCAGAGGGAAACTACAAATTTTGATATGCATCATGGGTGACAGACAAAGTGGCAACAAACAATTGAAGCTCATCTGCGAGACCCAAATCAACATGTTGACACAATGCTGTTTGTTTCAAAACGTGAGAAGATTCGATGAACAAAAATTTGGCTCATGATATGTGGCCAATCTTGCCCTAAAAATCAATGCCAAGGTAGGCAGGATGATTGCGACACTGGCCAAAAACCTTTCCAAACAATTCCCATGCTTTGGGAACTCTCACGTTGTGTACTTTAGAGTCGACATCAATCATCCGGGCAAGCGAGATGAAAAGAGCCCGTCGATTGTAATAGTTTTGATGAGCATTAACTGGCCATATTCCACCCGTTACGTCATCAAAATCTGATCCCAGAAAAGCAACCAAGAACATATCTTCGATCTGGGTGACATGTGCAAAAATTTGTTAGACTAGTATTTAAAGATGAACAAAAATTTGCTGGAGAGGGTTGTTTCCTTCAGAGATAGGGTGAGTGAAGGGCAATTTGACATGGTTCTCAATAAAGAGCTTGTGGATTTGAAAATGGAATTTAGTCGGTTTGGAGAAGCCTGCAACTATAATCTGTATATTTCATTCATAGTAGTGCAAAAGTAGCATCACACCAGGCTATTCCCCTTCGGCGATGTGAACACTAGATCGAGCAATGTGGTCATGGATACCATGATCATCCACCTGAGAGAATTTGTTTTCTTTCTGTGCAGTCACTATGGGCAGCTGGGAACCAACAAGCCTAATTCTAAACATAGATACTGTAACCATTCACTAGTTTCGCAGATTAGTCTTCAAAAATGTCTTCATTCAATCCCTGATAATCTGCTGGTCAAGTTTTATAGCGTCTACCCCAGAAATGGTGCCAAAAATGATGGTTCTTCCTTTGTATATTAATTATGCCTAAACTTAGATTTGGAACCTTTCAAAGTTAATCCAGGTACCTAACCTTGTGGAATATGTAGTTCAACAGAAATAATTGAGATTTTAATTTCTTTTATAATCTAATTGAATAATCAAACATCTATAACTTAAAAATAATATATGCAACTTTGAAAAGTTAAAATACACCAACCTTTCAGCTTTACAAAAGAAAGAAATTGAAAACTTGAATTTAAATCCATAAAAGCTGTTATCCAAAAATGGGTATAGAATACTACCCTTTGTTGGCATGGAGGTCCAATTGTTTGGTAAGTCTTTGGCTCTAATGCTAGGACAGTGGCATAAAGAACACAAAACAATATAATTTTAGAAGAATTAAGATTCTATTTCTGTCTTCTTTTTTAAGTTCAGAATATATGAGGCCAAATTGTATACAGTTTTCAAGGTAGTTACATATTACAAGCAACAAACTTTTAATTAGTCATCATGGAAAAATTAGTCATAAATTAAAAAAAGAAAGGCCTTGGAAAGAAATTGCAATGCCCAAATGAATAAAGAGATAAAACTCTTATCCTTATCTAAATCACAGGTATGGTATATCCATTTTTTAAAACATTTCAATTAAATCTTTGAATCAAAGTTACGATTCATCCATTTCTTAAATATTTCACTGTAATCATAAGTATAATACATCCATTCCCTTTAACATTTCAGTTAAAGTTTAGAACCATAAGTATAATAAAACTATTATTCTGCAAATAATTTCAATTAAGCTTTGATCAAGAAATCAATAGTATTGATGGATTCTGGTTCGTAATCATGTAGATTGATTACATTCTTGGAAACAATCCAAGAGCCACAAGCTACACGGTGGGTTATTGATTTAACTATCCCTTTGCAGATGAAAGAGACTATTATCACATGCTCTTTTTTTCAGGGGGAAGCCTCCCACAGTTCAACTATTTGGGTCATCACCAGAGAAACTGTCAATACCATCCTCTAGAAGCCCATCTAAATTAAATAAGAACAATGCTCAAGTTGATTATCGGAACACATTGAGGAAACAAATCATAAGCCTAACTTTGATATCACACAAAGGACTACATCAAGGGATTCAAAGAGATAAAAGCCTCGTCATTTTGATGAGCAACACGTACCAGATTTGTCAAGTGAAGATGGGCAAGCAACCACTGAGATATAATATCTTTTCATTTGAGAAATGGAAAAGAGAAATTGTGTTGTTTGTAAGTCTGAATTAATGTTTTCAGCTGCTGTCTTGCAATTGTACCAAGAACCAATTTTTAATTTTCTTGATTACATTGAACATTGATCAGACTGATTTGTCAACTTGTATCAGCAAATGATAGTGGTTTCCAATGTAGTGGATAAAGACTGTAATAGCCAAATAACACTATCTATGCTAAAATTTATTAGATAACCTTATAAATTATAATGGCTATGCATACTTGATAATAGTTTAACAGGTACCATTATAAAGATTTTACATAATTAATATTTTAAATACAATAAATTTATTATAGAATATATCATATACATTCTAAATTTTTGAGAAGATCGTACATTGTCTCTAATAATCATTATAGTTCTAAAAATTGTATTTTATTTTGTACTTAAAAGTGAAAATATTCAAATATATACAACAATGTTAAACATAATTTCTCTTAAAAAATGACCCACACCAATTTACTTTTACAACAATATTTAAAACAAATTACAATTCTATTTTAACTCCCACAAAGACTTAACGACCAGCCCTATTTATGCCTAACAAATATAAATATTACGGGAAGAAAGGCCGTGTCCCACGGCCGAGAGTCGACAAATTACAGTCTGTATTTGTGCTTAATAACGACCAGTCCATTCGATTACTTGTATTTATGTCCATCGTCGCATGGCTACAATTTGAAAACTTAGTTACCGACACATTTTCTTCGCGACGACGATGTTGATAAGTCCTGGAAAACAGAAGAATCCGAAAGCCATCTTGGAAAAAGGAGTGAAATTTATTTAGATTTTTGTAGAGCGAAGCAAGCAAATGATTTGGAAATCTGGGGCTCACCATGATTTGATTCATGCGCACGCACTCTTTCTCCAGATCCGTCATTCTCATTCTCATCCGACAGAATTCAAATCTGAGCTCCCTGTTCTCAACTCGAATCGATTCATACCCATCCGTAGACGACCTCGTTCAGGTCAAAAATCCCTGCAGGGGCCTCAGATCGTCTCCGCATTCATTTAAATTACTTCCGCTCTGCATTTCGTCGCGAAGTCTGAGCTGCTCGAAATAGAGAATTTGGAAGACGACGTGATGAGGAAGGCGTTGGTTTTTGGCGGCGTGCATGCATGCCTCTGCCGACAGCTTCTGGCAGTCCATCAGCTTACACAGCTTGTGACTGAACATACAAATGGAGATTTTTCAAACATTTTCTAGCAAAGTGACTGAAGATACAAATGGAGATTTTTCCATTGACAAGAGGCAAAAATTACTCCAGATTCAATATATAATCCCATATGCTTCCATATCACATCATGTTTTATGATGAAAGTCCTCTACATAGGGAAATAGGATAATATCAATGAGAACCTTAAAAAAAAATGTTAGTAAGACCGTCCCCTCATTGTAAAATGAATGCAACATATTGTGATAAAATGGATTTCAAAAAGCGTGCACTATAGGGTAGGAAATAAAATTCTAATTTTGCATTATTTGGATGGTTAGAAGCTTAACTACAATATTGGAAAATTTTAGTTTAAAAAATGACTTTAGCTTTTAAAAACCCCTGCCAATATAAGACTATTGGAATCAATCAAGTCCAATGTAAAACTATTGGAATCACTCAAGTGAAATAATACTTTTATTCTGACTAGTCAGATGCTAGTACTTTCAAAATATGTAAGGCAAATTTATTATGCAAAAACATTTGTATACATTTTTTCATATCTTCAACCCCATATTATGCTTATGTTAATAATACTATTTTTACATCTTGGTTAAAATTGATGACAATAAATGGTAATAACAAGGTTATGTCAACAAATGTTCAGTCGATATTCAATGCTTAGTTAACCTTTCAAATATTTCATAACTTAATTGGGTAAGTCCACAGAGTTAAGGGACATTTCCATGGAAATTTACCACAATGTGATCTCATTAATTAATAATGTGATTGCATTATTTAATTAACATAATCACGTTACTTAAGGTTAGGCTCAGGATTGCTGAGCCATAATGCGATCATGTTATATTAAACAGTAATGTGATCACATTATTAATACTAATGCAATCATGTCAATAACATGATCACGTTCTCTATGTTTTAAAATAAATAGGAAACTCGAATGCAAAATGTATTCATTTTGAGTTCGTGTTTCCTCCTCATAACATGCTTCATGATTGTGTTTTGTCTAAGATAGTGCCAAGAAGTGCTAGAATTCACCCCACAGGGCTGTTGATCGATGATGCCACTATGTAGGAGAGGTAAGTCATCAAAATCTCTTCTATTTAACCCTAATTTTTCATAATTTTCATTGTTTTTAACCCATGTTTTTAATTATAATTTGTTTTTTTCTAACAGCCCATCCTGTTAACCCTCTTAACCATCCACAAAACCCATTGGTCGCTCCTCCTCCTAACCCTCTACAAAACCCTGCAATTCTTCCTATCCCTCCACTTAACCCTCTTATAGTTCCCAAAAACCCCCTGGCAATCAAGAGTTGTTGATTGACAATATTGTCAAAAATAAACTTGAAATTAAAGCCCTGATTGAGTGAATGAGAGATCCTAATTCAACCAACCCCCATCACACCCAACTAGTTGATTCCCTATAAACCTTATTAGATCAAATTGACTCGATAATGAATCAAATTGATCGATGGACCTCATATAGAGATACTTGTAGGGCCTATTATGCTAACAAGTTATCAGGGCTTCAGGTCAAGAATTTAGAAATTTCAAAAGCCAACATTTATGCCCTATTCATCGACCTAAACACCAATGCCCCCTTTTTCATAAAGACCAAACATTTTCCTATTCATCGCTATGTATATAAGTTAATCATGACCAATTTTTGGGATCGATGATGGATGGTCTTTGACTATCCACCATGTAACAACTATGAGGTCCCTTTATATTTTTTGAGGAAACTCTATTATGGGTTTGTCCTTAATCAGATTCCCAATTATTTTGATTTTAGTAACTTTCAAGGTCAAGAAAAAGGCTCTAGATAGGATCAAACATGTGCACATCATATGCCTAATCAACTTGCATAGATTCATATCCAAAAGTCTCTTATTCCCCTCTATAGTTCAACAAATCATGGATATAGACACTCTTTATGTTCTTAGCTCACTTACCGATACACTTATTCAAAATATAAGTAGGCTTTCACAAAGAGATGCTATAGATATGCCATAAGCTACCCAACCCTGACCCCACTCTTCCAGTTCATGTGGAGATGTGTGTATGGGACCTTCTGATGATGATGGTATTGGTGGTTCAGATGGCTTAAATTATATTCTTATGACTGATGAGTTTTTGGCACACATATTTGGCATGCAATCATTAGTTACTACATAAATACATGTATATTTTATATAAATTTCATGTTAAATTTAAGTTATATTTGTAAATTTAATATCTAAGCTAACAATTAATTTACATAAAAATTTAATATAATATATATGTAATTTTTTATGTCACAGGATGTGATGGTTCCTTTACCATCACAACCAATATTTACAACATTCAATTTTTCATAGCCATTGTTCACACATTCGAATCTAACTACTGGTTCATCCACGACTGTATTTGTCTCTGTTAGGATAACACCATTTACATATATAGAGGTAAAAAATGTCTACATATATGTTTTGTTCTTTTCATTTATTATGACTACATTTATTTATATATACATGTTGATGAATGATGTGGGATATGATTTTTCTACTTTTGTGTCTCTTTCTTATACTTTATTTGGGTAACTTTAGGTTAGTCTAGGTATAATTCCTAATTAGACCTCATCTTAGCATTCTCTTCCTATCTTGTTGGTTCCTCTCTAACAAGTGTATGCTCACCCTTATTTCCCCCTAAACTTCATCTCCTCACCCTCTATCCTATGCTTGTTTCTACATCTAAGTATCTATATATTATGGTAGTGGTTGTACTTAATGTTGGCATCCTACCATAATTACAACCTAGACACAAGATATTTTTCTAAATGTACTCCTCCAATTAGTACACTCCCAATTTTTCCTGTGATGGTAGTAGAGTGTCCACCTCATTCATAAACTATCCTAAAATACCCTAATATAGTAGAGCTACCAAATATATCATTGTTAGTGTGTCCACCTTTCATAGAAAGTCTCTCAATGGTGTCATACCTATCCAGCTAGAAGCCCTGATGGTCCCCACTGTCCCAATCTCTAACCTTCACTAGTAAGGGGTCATGTTCTCATAGACCTAGCCCATGATGAGTGTAGGGGTCATGTGATCATACACCTAACCCATGATGAGTGTAGGGGTCATGTGCTCATACACCTAACCCATGATGAGTGTAGGGGTCATATGATCATACACCAAATTATTACACCCAATTAACAACCTTACCTCTATCACAATCCTCTATCAAGGTCACAACCCTGTCTTTAGCCAACAAGCCTAGTATCGTAATCACAACCTAAAACTATTTTATATGACACATCCTAATTGCTGAATCTAGGTCACTTGCAAATGAATCTACTCGATGAGACAATAATCCCCACCTCCACAATCTAGAGTATCCCTATTATATATAGTGTGGCCAAATCATTAGTCATTAATTTTTCTAGAATCCTAGGAAGCCAATCATACTTCATCACTCTACTCCATCAAATATAGGCCCACCTTTTTAAAACATAACTTAAAATTTCCCTAAATAATCTAAGTCAATATTGAAATATCATCCCAAAGGAATTAGTTATGAAGGTCTAGACCTAAGTCAAACCCCTATTTTTAGACAATTAATAAATCAACAACCAATATAGTCCAACATGCAATATAACATAAATTGAAGATCTTGACCCAAGTATATTTATACTTATCAATTTGAAAAAAATCTAGTATATTATATATTCCCTTTCACAAATTTAATCCTCTAATTTTGGTTTTGGTATAAGGCTGTTGCTCTAACACTTCAATAGATGGCTTATAATTTTAGATCTAAGAGTATTTTCACGTTAATGCTTGTCTTCTTCTTTCCTATAATGTGTCATTGCATTCATGTAATTATATAGACAAATATTTTATATGTACAAGTGCTTCTATTAATCATTTTGGTTTCCATATATATAATATTTGATGTACTTTATATAAAAATAAGTGCTCAACCTTGTTTACATGAGCAATTGATGGCTGGTACTGACACTCCTCCCTCTCTATGAGATGAGATAGATGTATGCATTACTACTATAATGTCATCTACATAGGTGCTGACAGAGGTATATATTGGTTCTTATAATTTTGAATTGTAAAAATAGACTTGTTTTAATAATTTTAGTACATGTGTACTTAGGGAAAATATAAATTATGTTTATGTCTTGTGTATGCAGGGTTGCCTTATGATAGTTGGTAGTCTTAGTTAGATGGAAATTGAGGCAACTTATCATGTTTCTCTTATATTTGAGATGCCTATTTAGATAATTGAGCCTACCATTAACTTGATTGAGCATGAAAAATAGATTGAGTAGGATCGTGAGCTTGTAGTAAGTGCACATGTTTAAATGATTTTTTATTGTAGTTTAAAATTAATTTCTTAAAAATTATTTGAACATGTATTTTATGTTAATTTCATAATAATTATTGTACTTGAACAGGCTTAGCTACAAGATATCTATAAGCGTAGGACCCATATTCAGATCTTGAAGCAATCCAAAGCATTAGAGGGGTCTCCATCTATTATTAGGGCATCTTAGGGAGAGTCTTCTTTGAGGAAGGCAAAGAGAGAGAGGTTGTTTGATGAATACGATGTCTTACACACATGAGATGTACCTTTTTATATGACTATATGGAAATTGATGTATTTTTGGCATTGTATATGTGCATGTGACATTCAAGAAACATTAGATACTATGTTAGTAGATGTAATTTTTTGTATGGCTATCACGACTCAATCTATGTATTATTGACATTGGACATGCATGTGCATATATTGTATGCCTATCATGGCTTGATCAATATAATTTATATTCAATTTTTATTTCATTGTGTGTTATTTTACAATGTTGTTTTGATCTTCCAAATTATTATCTATATCAAATCTCATATTTATTGTTGTACGCATTCATAAATAAGGATTAAAAATTTATTCTTTTTAATGCTATAAATCTCAGATCAAGTACATATTTTTTAATTTTTAATTTTTTAATTTCATTATGTGTAGTGGACATAAATAATGATACTCTTATCACTTATGCTTAATAGCCTTCTTCTCTTTTTACCTACTTCTTGTACGTGCTTTTGATGTAGAGCTTTCTCAACAACTTGCAAGTGTTTAGGATCTTGATCAAAGGTATTTTTATCTAATCTTGTTTATTCACTTGTTTTCTATGTCAAGACTCCTTATCCTACTCATACAACACAATTCTAACTTTTTAACCCCTCTCTTTTATCTTTTCTCAGATTTCTCTCTTTAGCCTTTGTCTTAGCTTGTAGCCCTATTTTAAGGAAAACCTCTTGCTTTGTTACATACATAGAATATTCAAGTAAAACTAATTATATTTTTGACAACCATTTTCCATGTTATTATCTCACATAAAATATTGGGTTAGGTTCTTTTGTAAAATATTATACCTCTAGGCTTGCTTGACATTCCAATTAACCCTTGAAATGCACAAAGTTCCAAGGTTTGACCATTAAGGAGACACTTTGACCCAAAAAAATATATTTGACCACCCTTTTGGATAATCCTACTTTTCAATCAATTTTTGTCCTCAACTCTTCACCTAAGTTCAACTTTCTTCTTTAGCCTCTTTCCCACTAGGTCTCTTAGGCTTGTTGACTAGGTCTACAAGGTAGTATAATATGAAATATAGAAGGTACACATATCAAATCACTTTATTCATATAATAGACCCTAAGACACACTAGATCAAAAAATTTCATGAATTTGAAAGGTTTTAATTTCTTCTTATGGTCAAAACTCTAAAAGTCAAGGTTTGTAGAAATTGTATAGGCTGACGCTGAAAATAATTGCATATAATGTCCAAAAAAGAATTTAAATATGATATAATTCTTTTATTAGGTATTTATAACATTCTTACAACTTTTTCCTTTAATGATCAAGTTCTCACAACCTTCAGGGCATTCACAAACAAGAAATATCAGTCATTCAACATTGTGTTTTGTATGTTAGAAATAGGGATATGCAGGGTCTCTAGGTTTTTTAACATCAAAGGACTCTATAACTGAAAATAAGTTTATCACCACCTTATATAACAAATAAGGAAATATTTAATATTCATACTCTTCACCATATACCTCAAATAGAATGTGAGGTTACAAAACTAAAACTGACTGTTAACCTAAAATAGGGTATAGATAGGGTTTCTTTGTTCTAGAGGTTAATAGGTTAATATTCCAATTACTCATTGCCACCTAATAGGTCAATAGGTCAAAGTTATAAAAAATGTCAAATTTATCAAAATTGTCAAAGTTGTCAATAAGTCAATAGGTCAATATATTAATTACTCATTAAGTTTTTAGGTCTCTAGTTTAAGTTGTCAAAGTTGAAAAAATTATAAAAATTTGTCAAAGTTGTCAAAGTTGTTAATAGGTCAATAGGTCAATAGATCAATTACTCATTAAGTTTCTAGGTCTCTAGTGTAAGTTGTCAAAGTTGTTAGAATTCAAGTTATGAATGTAGAACTCTGGTTATGATGCTTCATAGGTGAAAAATAACACCTAAAACACATCCCAGGGGTGGATAACATCTAGGAATTTTTTTTTTGCCTCATATCAAGCTCGATCGATAAACCCATCACCCATTTTGGCCTCAAGAATGCCCTTCCTAATATAAGAAAAAAGCAAATTTTTAGCCTAAGTTCAAACATGCATATAATAAAAAATGTAAGTCATTTATGTTAACCATTAGATCCCTCACATACCAATTTAATCCTTCTAATTACACCTTGAAGCACTAGGGTAGAATCTTAGAGATCAATTAGTTAGATAAGTTGTAGTGACGGGTCTAAAAATGCAAGTTTTTGTTAGTGAACAAGTAACTTCTCGAGCTCCAACTGGCATTTCTACCATTGGGACCTCCACCTATGAATATATAACTTTTATTACATCTAAATAAATGAGTTACATGTTATTGTGTGACCATGATGTTTGAATCCACCTAGAAGTGTATTTTCACTACCATTTCAGAGAGCAAAAACACTGACAATAAATGTTGTCAAAGTTTAAGTTATAGTTGCATAACTTTGGTTCAGATGCCTCATGGGTGAAAAATGACATTGAAAACACATATAAGGGGGGTGGATAATGTCTAGGACCAGGTTATTGGCCTCTTGTCAGGCCTGATCGATAGCCTACCACCCATTTCAGCATCAAGAACACCCTTCCCAATACAAGAAAAATGCAATTTTTTAGACTAAGTTTAAACATGCAAAGAATGAAACCTATAAATCATTTACATAAACCATAAAATCCATTATGTGCCACCTTAATCCCTATAATCACACCCTAGATCACTCAGATGGAAGTTTAGAGATCAATCTGTTAGACAAGTTGTAGTGATAGGTCCAAAAATGCAAGTTTTTATCAGTGAACAAGCAACTTCTTGAGCTCCAACTAGCATTTCTACCTTCGAGACTTCTACCTAAAAATATACCACTTTGGTCACATCTAGATATACAAATTACATGTTATTTTTATACCATGACATTTGAATCCACCCAAAAGTGTTTTTCACTACCATTTTAGAGAGCAGAAACACTAACAACAAATATTATCAAAGTTCAAGTTGTGGTTACAGAACTCTAGTTATGATTCTTCATGGGTGAAAAATGACACTTAAAACATGTCTAAGGGGGAGGATAACATCTAGGATTAGGTTATTGTCCTCTCATTAGGCCTGATCGACAAACCCACCACTTATTTCAACCTCAAGAACACCCTTCCCAATACAAGAAAAATACAAATTTTTAGCCTAAGTTTAAACATGCATAAAATGAAACCTATATGTCATTTCCATGAATCTTCAAATCCATCACATACCATTATAAACCCTATAATCTCACCTCAGAACACTCAGGTGAAAGCCTAGAGATCAATCCATTAGACAAGTTACAGTGATATGTCAAAAAATGCAAGTTTTTGTTAGTGAACAAACAACTTCTCAAGCTCCAACTAGAATTCCTACCTCTGAGACTTACACCTAAGAACATATAAATTTGATCACATCAAGATAGATAAATTAAATATTATTATACCACCATGATTTCTGAATCCACCTAGAAGTGCATTTTTGCTACTGTTTTGGAGCGTAGAAACACTGACAATAAATGTTATTAGAGTTCAAGTTGTGGTTACATAGCTCTAGTTGTGATGCTTTGTGGATGAAAAATGACACCACCAACATGTTTGAGGGGGTATATAATCTCTAATAATAGGTTCTTGGCCTCTTTTGAGGCCTGATTGATAAACCCACCACCCATTCTGACCTCAAGAACACCCTTTCCAATACAAGAAAACTTCAATTTTTTAGCCTAAGTTCAAACACACATAAAATGAAAAATATAAATAATTTTTATGAACCGTTAGATCCTTCATATACCATATTAATCCCTTTAATCATATAATAGAGCACTTGAGTATAATCTTAGAGTTTAATTTGTTGGATAAGTTTTAGTGATAGGTCCAAAAATGTAAGTTTTTGTCAGTGAACAAGCAACTTCTCAAGCTCCAACTGGTATTTCTACCTCTAGGACCTCCACCTATAAATATATAACTTTGATCACATCTATATAAAAAAATTACATGTTATTGTGTGACCATGATGTTTGAATCCACCTAGAAGTGCATTTTCACTACTATTTCAAAGATAAAAAACACTAACAATAAATGTTGTCAAAGTTCAAGTTGTGGTTGAAGAACTCTAGTTTTGATGCTTCATGGGTGAAAACTAACACCTTCAACACATATAGGGGAGTAAATAACCTTTAGGACCAGGTTCTTAGCCTCTTCTCATGCTCAATCGAGAAACCCACCACCCATTCTAGCTTAAAGAACACCCTTCCCAATACAAGAAAAATATAATTTTTTAGCCTAAGTTCAAACACAAGTAAACAAAAACTATAATTCATTTTCATAACATATCAAATACCTAGTGTTCTACCTTAAGCCCTCTAATCACACCCTAGAGCAAAGACACATAAAACCTAAGCTTCTCTTAGCTTTAAGAATATATAATTCTTTACTGATAGTGCCAATCATGTGAAGGTGGAAGCTTATCTAGTACCACTAACTTGTAAAACATTGCTAGTAAACAATTAAAAATGAAATTTATACATGTACTACCTAAAAAATAAAAAAAACATTTGGTAAAATTGATTACATCTATATTTAAAAAGTCAGCATACCTCTGTATTTCAATCTAATGAACCACTAGGATCTACTCTAACCTTGATAGTATCAAAATTAGCTTCATGATCTGACTCCCAAACTTTCCATAGTTTCCTATTTAAGGGCCTCCCATGATATTTTTGTAATTGAATATTCATTGCAAGAATCAAATTTGAATAGTGTGTGCATTTTAAACTCTTCAAACAACCATTGATCTAATTTTTTTTATAGGATATCATCAAAACCAAGTTCTAGTGACTACCAATGACCTAATGGGATTATTAATGTTTTATCCATATGTAACTAGGGAAGTCAATTTTTTATTTCTCTCTACACACTGACACAAGTAGTAATCAATGCCTTCTTCATTATCCTCATCTGCAATAATTAAAAAAAAATTCCCTATACATCACAAACAAATCATTCTTAGTGACAATATGAAGATATAAAAATAATGAGAATAAATTATACATAATAAAAAATATTCTTCCTAGCTACACTAGATCAGATACATGGTCAAAGTCATTTGATGATGTCATATATGTAAGTTGTAATGCTATTAGAACTTGATATGTGTTGATTGGAATTAAAGGTTTAGAACTCTAATCATCCACCTACTCTTGTGACTTACACTCATTCCAAACAGAGTCCTCACATGCATAATAGAAACATGCCAAGTGTCTCATATGAACAATCCAAGAACTTACATTTGAGATACGAAATGAGTGGAGGTCACTTGAACCCATTAGAGTCATACAATCCTCATAATTTTCCAAGTGTTCTTCCTTCATTAAACAAACATGTCTACAAATAGTAGAATTTTGATGAACACCATGACACATGTTCTCATTACACCATTAAACCATTATTTTTGTATCTGTCAAATGAACACCCTCTTCAAATTTTAATCCTTCTTTGCAATAGCTCTTTTAACACATGCCCTAGCACTGTCATGATCCCTTTTTTCATGGCCAACCTTGGTAAAAATCTAAATGTGTTCTACACCTGTAGTAATGTGAATCCTGGTCAACCAATAAAACATCTATGCATTTTTGAATTATCATATGAAATTATCTGACCAAATGTAATGTTGATTGAAAGTAATGTTCCTCTAACTCAACTATTCATAGAACTTATGAAAACAACCTTATACATAATTTTAATAATGTGATATGTTATCATTGATATAGAAATGGTACTTTCTTAATATTTTTTTTAATTCTTTGCACTATCAGGTGCATGCATGAATGTTATATGCATAAATATCATAACTTGTGATGAGTTATAATACTATGATTGAGCTTTCATTTAGGGTTTGAATGTGTAATTATCTACAAAATCAACTACTAAAATAATGGAACCAAGTGGTAATGTATCCTTGCATATCTTGAAATGTTCATCCAATCATCTAGCCCTGTGTGTGCCTTGCATAGTCAAACAATCTTCTCCCTAAAATTGACAATTTTTTTGAAATAGGTATCTTTTTGGTAACAAGCTCACACCTTTTAGTTTCTTTTCCATTCTTTACTTGATAAGTCATTGATTTATATTTTCTTAAACCAAATAATTCTTATTCAATTGCACTTGTGATCTCTTCATAAATACATTTTTTAAAAGTTGGTAATCCACCACAAATGCTATAATTTCTATTTAAACATGATTTGTTGTAAAATTATTACCCATCTGGTCTTTTTTAGAATATAGTTGGAATAAATTCCCTAGCTAATTTTGGTGACAATTCAATACCACACTCTTATAAAATGTTAGTATACAAAGTGCAATGACTATAGTGAAAAACATCATAGTGCATTGATAATTCAACATGTTACCTACAACAAGTGGTGCATGTGTGATTTATTTTAACATAAAAATGTTTTGACATCTCAAAATATCTTTGACAAATATAAATTCGTGGATGTTTTTCCAAAAATTTAGAGTACAATTGTATTTGAGTCATATCTAATAAATGTTTTGGATGCAGTTCACGGTTACGAGAACCAACTCTTCTTTTCACATCTTCTCTTGCATTGGGTGAAAAATCTTATATTTTCTTTCCAAGATTGAGCTAGTAACTCTCTTAGAGTATTAGATAGAGCCTTGTCCTTTCATGGAAGTCTACTAGAGAATGCCCATAGCTCATTGGTATTAGGTTAATTAAGTCTTTCATGTATTTCAATTGCCTTCATTATTATTTTTCTATTTATATTAAGTGTTCAGCTTATTTTTGAAACCATTCATTTTTCACTGTTATGTCACTTATTGCACAAGTTATAAGTATACGTTAGGTAGCATTATAATCTTTGTTACGTGATTTTGGTCCTATAATATGATATGCATCATGTAGATTTTCAATAATTTCATCATTTTCATCATCCATGATAGAAGTTCTTAGTCCTAATGTGTACATTATTAGTCTCATCTTAATCAATTTTATCAATGAAATAAATAATTGACATATTTGACTATCATACTACATATTATGAAAGAAAATATCTCAAATTTGTTGAGCTAGTATTCTTGAAAGGCTATCAGACAATTTTTTATGCATTAGCTTTAAAATATTTTTATAGACTTTAATTAATTACTTGTCTTTTCTATGCACAATTATTGGAGGTGTTGGTAATGGTGGAATTTATTGAGAAAGTGTTTCAAAACTATTATTACTTTCATTGTTTAGAGGTGGGATGACATTAAATTCTTTATTGTTAATTTCTTCATTATATGTTTCCATGAATTTTTTTTCATGGTTAATTTCATCATTATTTGTTTCCTTCAAATTTTTTTCATTTATGGGGGGTGAAGCATCATACATAGACTCATCATCAAGAAAATCAAAAACTTAGAACTTTGAATGTGAACTTCCAACATTAACTAATTCATTATTTTTAATTTCATTATGGTTAATTTCATTATTATTCATTTCATTATGGCTAATAAAAACATTATTCAATTGATTATAGTCAATTTCATCATTGCTTAATTCATTATCATCAATTGGATCATTATCTATGGCATTTGGTTCATCAAGATTAGGGTTTGTACCTTGTTTACTACAAACTTTTCATATCAAGAATTTATGTTTCTCTTTGAAATATTCTAATTCCTCTGGTGTCTGATTCTTCAACAACTTCCTCTTCCTCTTCGAACATGATCTAGAATCCATTATAAGGGACAATTGACAACTTTTTAACAGTGGGGTCAAGTACATAGGTATGCATATCTTGTAGAAGTACATAGAGAATGTTTGTGGGGATAGAAGTCTTGATTTGGACTAAAAAAAGTAGTTGATAAGTGAGATTATCACTAAAATAATAATAATACAACCGTTTTAATAAACAATGTGATCATGTTATGCTTTCCACAAGGTCCCATTACACCTAACCCATTGGGGAGATGATAAAAATAATAGCATGATCGTGTTACTAAATAACAAGATCATGTTGTGCTTTTCACAAGGTCCCAGTAGACCTAGCCCATTAGAAAGCTGATATCAATAATAACATGGTCATATTATTATCTATATAAGCTATGGGGTTGGTAATTGGCAATGACGAGTGAGTGTTATCGATGTTAATAATAATGCGATCGCGTTATAATTTATGTAGATAAGGGATTAGGGATTGGGGATTAAGGAAAATTAGTGCATAAGGTTTATGGATTAGGAATTACAATTTTTGTTTTAGTAATTAGTGATTAAAATTAAGGTCTAAAGTGAAGGTGCATGGCAATGGGGACCTTTCCTAATACTTGGAGAAAGGAAGTTTGAGCAGGTTGAAGCCCCAAAAAATAATAATAGGTCATTAATAATAAAATATTATTTTGGGTTGCCATTATATTCTAGATGTCATTGTGCATATTGAGTGAATTAGTCAAATGGGGTTAACAATAATGTGATTTAGGCCAAACCAAGCCTTGTGAAACTAATTCTTAGTCTAGAAATGATGTTAGTTTGGGATAAAATGATTGGTTCAAGGTTTAAAGAGTTTATATTTGTGGTTGAGAGTTTAGAGATTAAAAACTTTAAAGATTATTACTTAGGGTGCATAGGTTTTAGGGTACATTTATACAATCATGTAGGTAATTGGCATAAATTTGGGAGCCTTGAACCTACATATGTGATTACAAAATGTGAATTTAGGATCAATTATCCCCCACATCATCACAAATTGATCTTGCAAAGTCAATTGTGGTAATGAGGGATGCAATTTTAACCAAGTTCATCACTGTGAACCTAATTCTAACTCTCTCTCTCTCTCTCTCTCTCTCTCTCTCTATATATATATATATATATATATATATATATATATATATATATATATATATATATAAAAGATGTTAACTAAGGCTAAATTTATTGGTTGAGGGTCTATAATGTAAAGGGTTTGGGGTTTAGGGCTTATGGCTTAGGGTTTAATGTAAATGCTACAAGGTTTGGAGTTAAAGTTCAATGGTATAGGGTAACTTAGGATTTAAGATATTGGATATAGGGTCTAATAACTGAGGTAATTAAATAATAGTTGCGCTGATTGTGACACCTATTTATGACTTGATTAACTTCATGTTTACATTTTTGATAAAAGTAGGGTCAATTATTCCATGTACATGTTATACCATATATTGAGCCATAAATTTGGTTTAGGGGATAAATATTTCCCAAATCACATAGGGAATTAAACAAATTGACTAATTGGATCAATTCTGATAGAAGATCACTCTTTTGATTTTGCCTCAAATCATATCTTACTATTAAAGACCCTCAAATTAGCCTCAAATGTCTCCTCAATTAAAATAATCAAATACATCTCCTCCTCTATGGTTAATTTGGTTGAAGGGGCTCTAAATAGCCCCAATTTATTGAACATATGTACAGAGATAGATTGGTACTCGAAAAGCTTTAGCCATAGGTTTAAAAAGTGCAAAAATTAAATGACATCTCATGATGAAATTAGTTATATCATAAGGCATGTATGTTTATGGCATACATAGTGGGCATTAGGGCATAGGGCTTATAATTTAAATGTTTTAGGATCATTAGGGATTAGGGCATAGAGTTTAGGTTTAAAGACCTATATATCAATGTCTAATCACTAGATATGCCATGTGTTCAAACCAAATTCTTTCTACAAAAGATGTTAATTGGGACTAAATTGAAGTTGGTAAATACCTGGAAAGTAAATGGTTTACAATTTAGGGTATAGTGTTTAAAGTTTATGGTTTATGACCCTTCTAGGTTTTAATATATATACATGGTTTAGGGTACACAAGGTCAATCACAAAGATAATTAAGGACATTTTGAATCACTTGGACCCATTTGCAACTATAAAATGTGTTTTTGGGTTGTCATTATACCATGGATGTCATGTCACACGTGTAGATTGAGTGAATTAGTCAAATGGGTCAATTAATCATGTGATTTAGGCCAAACTAAGCCCTATAAACTAAATTTTTAGTCTAAATGATGTTAATTTGGGATAAAATGATTGATTTAAGGTTTAAAGAGTTTATATTTATAGTAAATAAAGTTTAGGGATTAAGAACTCTAGGGATTAGGGTTTAGGGTTTAGCTTTAAGGTATATAAGGTACAATCATGATAATGATTAGGGAAAATTTGAGCTCCAAAAAGATAGATCTATGAGTAAAGAATGTGAATTTGGGATCAATTATTCCCTACATCATCATAATTTAAGCTTATGAAGTCAATTATGGTAATGATTGATGTAATTTTAACCAAGTTCATCCCTGTGAACCTATTTATTACTATATATAAAATATGTTAATTGGGGTTAAATTGATTGTAGGGGCCTACTGAGCTTCAATGTAAGGAATTTTATCCAAATGATATCAAATTGGGGATACAAGTGCTCACCATATTAAAAAAATAAGTATTTTTTCAATTTGATATGAAATTCAGTCCAAAGGAGCTATGTGCAAGGAATTAAATTCATATATAATGAAAACTGGGGCTTACTTGGCCTTGATTGCATACCATATTGAACCAATCTAGTATTCGGTTCTAGATGATACATAATTGAGGCCAATCAAGGCTTGACCAAGGAATTGTGTCAACATAAATTTAATTAGGGAGGTAATTGCACACCTTATTCAAATAATTAAGCATTATAATGAATCTAATATGAAATCATGACCAATTTAATCCTTTATAAAGAATTACAGATCCATCTTTAATAACAAATAGGATTCTGATTGTGCACCAAATTCAACTAAAAAAATATAATGGTTAAATATGATCTATGAAATTTGACTAATACATAACATATTATTGGTCCTAAATACATAACATATTGAATCAACCAGATATTTAATTCAATTGAATATGCAATTATGGCCAACCAAGGCTCATGCAAGTATCTGAATATATCTAATGTCAATTACAACTTCGTTGTCCTTGATTCTAAACTATATATAGCTAATCATGCATTTGGTAAATTATCTTACATACATAAATGGGGCCAACTAAGCCCCATGAAAGTAATTTTGTCCATATAATGTTCCAATTGGGTTCCATTAGCCCTGATTACACACCATATTTAATCAATTAAGTATTTAGGTTCAATATGATATGAAATTGGGGCCACTCAATTCCCAAGCAAGGAATTACATCCATCTAGTGTCATTTGGGGATTTAATTACACCATGTTAAATCAATTGATATTTTCTTCAATACTATACATAATTGAGGACAACTAAGTCTTATGTAATTAATTGCTTCCACCTAGAATAATAATTGAAGCATTTTTCTCCCCATGCAACAAATTATGTCCATCTAATTTGTCCATTGTGAATATTTTCCCTAATTACACATCATATTTAACCAATCAAGTATTTTTTTAGTATAATCTTCACAATTAAGAGTAATTGGTGCCTGTGTAAGGAATTTCATTAATATAATGTCAATTAGGGATTTGATAGCACATGTCATATTAGACAATAATATTAAGACTACTAGGCCTAATGGATCCTTTTCAAGTTTTAGGATGTTTAGAATATATAACATTATCAGATTATATAATAATATGATCATGTTAATAACACACTTAATAACATGATTGTGTTATTAATGTGATCATGGTATTTGAATTCAAATTCAATTCCCACACCTTTTGGCTCAAGAATGGCTTGGATTCTTGAGCCAAAGGCTTGTACTATCGATGTATAGTTGAGTATTGAAAGGTATGAAAATAAACAACAAATTTGAACTTTGATTGTCAAATACACGAAGAATTTCAACCTGAAAATTTAAAAACTTGATACCATCATGACGAGCACACTCTCCTCTTTCCAAAAATATGAATCTTATATTTTTTGGACTAATTCAAGGTTTCAAACTATATTTATTTCTAACTATGCCTTTTTTACGCTACTACATACCTCAAACATACATGTCTATACATGTTCATGTAATCTATGTTTTGTTGATCCAAGTGAAAAAAAAACTATATGGTGACATAGTATGCTTAATTATACACATATTCAAGAAAAAAAAATTGATTTTCATTTTTTTTGAGGTAATTAGGCCTGACTCATGGTCAACTATCCATTTCTCTGTTAGTTTTTAGGATCTAGTTACTTGCAAAATTCATAAAAAAAATTATTCGTTGAAAAATACAAAAAGTTATAGGTGACATGCTACAAGATTTTATCTAAATTTTACGTAAAGGGTTTCAAATAATATTAAATGCTGCTCAAAAAATGGTGTGTGTCACGGCCGTTGATCTACTATATTTTTTGAAAAAAATCAAAGTTCTTTTTCAAATTTTAGATGTTTGACCTAATTATACTTAACCATTTTGAAAAAAAATTAGTTTTTTGAAAACTAGACTCGAAATTTTATATTTCATGTTTTTACACCATCTTTAAATTTGGAGTGTAGATATCACAAATTATCTATAGAAGTTCAAATTTCTAAAATTTCAGAAAAATTATATTCAAGAATAGACCACTTTTTGTCCTCTCAACTTTATGCACTTACCCAATTATTTATTTTTATAATAAAAAAAAACTATAGGATCCTTCCTAAATGAGATCTTTGACCTATAAATGAGTTTTTAACTTCATCTAAATTTATGAAGCGTGGTTCATTAGTTTAGGTGTTTCTTTGACGCTTTAAGGAATTCATTTGGTAAGTTTTCCTTGATATTTAGTTGCCATTATGTATGCTTTATTTCTTGTAAAATCAGAAATATTTTTTCAGCTTGGCACTACATAAAAATTTATGCATTTAAAATAGCATTGACCATTTGTATTTAGAGACAATGTTTCTCTTTCATTACAAAAGGCTATTTTTTTCTTGGAACAAAGACAATGGTGGCTTCCTTTTGGATATTCTACATCCATTTCATTGAAGACTTATGCCTCTATCAAAATGCAATATTCATAATCTTAGACATGCATTTGTTAATTCTTATTATGTATTTTTGAACTAAAGGTATTTTCTATTTTTAGAATTTTCGAAATCTAAAGGAATTTTTTATTAAAATTTCTTAATCGTGTACTTAAGCTCCCACTTTTTCAAATAATATAAAATTAGAATTTTATTTCCTACAAGATGTTATATGTTTTCAAGATATATACTCTCATAGCACCTTTCATTTATTTTATAGTGAGAAGCTTGGGCTTACTACGTTTTGTGACTAGATGGAGGACCAATAAGAGGACAAAGTAGGAAATATTCAAATATCTAATCAACTAAGTTCTTTACCTTTTATACTTATCTATGTAAGCATTGGATGGTCAAAAAATATATAAGTTGTAATTTTATTGAATTGTATGCAATATTTTCCATCTTCTAGTTAAATAAATATTAATTTAACATAAAATAAAATGATGAGAAAAATATTTTCTTCTCAGATTATAGATATTTTATCCTAACAGAATGTAACACCTAAATTTATTGATGTTGGTATTTTCGTAATGCCTACCTCAACTTTATTTAGTTAGTCTTGACTTACAACAAACAATCTTATACATCTAATTAGGAGTTGGGAGTGAGATAAACATTCATATAGAGTTGGGCTGGGTCTAAATAGTTTTGTTGGCAACCCTCTATATAGATGGATAGATGGCCCCCAACCCCTATATATCTAGTAGATGGTGGATATCCAATAGAGAGAGAGGCATCAATGCACACCTTCCCATTCTCTAAAATAATAAGTATGATGGACTTCTCTATCCGACCAAATGCACTAGCCTTCACATTCTATAATATAATAAGTCTGGTTGACTGCCCATCTCCATATGATTGACTTATTCCATCACATCGAAATCATGTACATCACTATGAGTTATCCCGTCCCCATATCCCATATGTATATAGAGAGTGAGAGTTCTATATAGAGGGCTGCCAAACCGGATGTGCCCTTCCCTTCTTTGATTATGAAATGCCCATATATATATATATATATATATATATATATATATATATATATATATATATATATATATATATATATATATATATATATATATATATATATATATATATATATATATGAGAAAGTGAACTATCTAAGGATCAACCTGATCCCCATTGTTTACTTTAGTTTATACACCATATAGATAGATATGCCCCATATACATATATAGGGCTTGGGAGAAGGGCCAACCCGAACCCCCTAACCATATAAATTTAAGTTGAGTTAGTTTAAATATAGAGAGGCTAAAATCTATATAGAGTGAGGGGCCACCATATAAATAAGATAATATTCTCTACGCTCAAGATAAAATAATATTCACTATGCTCAAGATTATATAATATTCACTATGCTCAAAATAAGATAATACTTGCTACGCTCAAAATAATATATATGGGGGGTGCCACCCCCAACTGTATATAGTATTTTTGGCAAAAAATATTTTATTCCCAAATTATAGATACTTTATCCTAGTAGAATGTAACACCTAAATTTATTAATGTTAGTATTTTTACAATACCTAAGGTCTTCCTAATTTTATAGTTTGGTTGAAATTAATTGTTGTTAATATCAATGTATGGGTTATGTTAGTAGATGCCAAATCGACATTCAATACTCAATTAGCCTTTTAGTTTTTTTTATAATTTTGGTTTTGATTTTTAAAATCTATAAAAAAACACAAGGTTAAGTTCTAACTTTTATTTTTTAATATTAAAAGGATTAATAGAGTCAATGGCCCTTTTTCAAAACTTTGATCTATAAATGTTTTATTTATACTTAATTTCTTTTAAAACTGATTTTTTTTTTCTGATATATCTATAACATTATGTTTATTTAAAGATTAATTTTGTTATGATTGATTACATATAAATAATTTTTTGATTAATTTTTTTCAAGTTAAAGTGAAAGAATTTGAAAAAAAATAGTGATTTTATATTTTTTTGGCTCACCGATGCCCTCCATGCAAGGCATTCACCCCATTATAGTAAAGTACTATACAAAATTAATGGATAAAAGGGTTTTTGAGATCAAATTTTTGTCTAAAGATGAAGATAATAAATAATTTGAATGTTATCACAAGACTATGTTATAACTTTCCTTGCCATTCTCAAATACAAATGCCAAAGACAAACTTGATCAACTCTTTAATTTCAAGGGCATTTCCACCCGTATCTTTTTGAAACATAAGTGCTAAATAATTAATTTTGATTGTGTAGACATTATTGGAGATTAGACACCCTTTTGAATTTGGTTGATCACTTCAAAATATCCCTCAACTTAGGTCCCATATTAAACAATCTCATGATGGGAGGTGGTTGCATGCAGATATTAGTTATGGCTATTGATTTTAGAACTTCCATTTAAATTGAGTTTTAGAATAATAAAGATACAATTCAATCATGGCATCGAGATGTTTATTCTTTATTTGTTGTTGGGTAAGAAAATATTTTTAAATTACTTATAATTTGATCATTTTATTTAATTGGACATAATTGAAGAAATACAACTACATTACCATGTTTGTTTTATTTATTTTTTTAAAATAAAAAAAAATTATTATATCTTTAAAAATAAATATGATATTTTATATAATCTTCTTAAATTAATTGTCTTTATCAAACTCTAATGATTTTTGTTTTCGTTGAATGGATTGTGGGGAGTGATTACAAAAAAGCAAGAAAGAATATACAAATGAGCATTGGTATATGCAATAAATTTTAATCTTCTTTATTATGAACTTTAATTTGTTGAAACACAAGCCACCGAATAATAAACTAGTTCTTCATTGTTTCACATTGCAAATAGCTAAGAGTTGATAATTAGATTATTGATCTTTTCCTAGAGTTCAAACTCTTCAACTAAGTTTTGAAGGTATTTTAGTACATTTTAATTTGTACTTATTTCAATTGAAATAGATTTGTTACTTTTATCTTTTGTAGTTCATGATTTATGAGCATTTAGATTTGATTTTTATAATGAAATCATACATATAATATTCATTTACTTTCTAATATGGAAGTTAAGGCATTTTGAAATTTCATTGTTAGTCTAAAAGAAGTTATTGGATTTTCATGCATATATATTTTTATATATTATTAATTGTTCAAATATTTTATAAGAGTATATATTTTGTATATTAATTTTTTATGAAATATATTTTATATTATCTTAAAAAACATACAAATTACATTATTTGATCAATAAATTTAAATGAAAACTCGAACTCTATAAAATGTAGAAAAATTAATATTTGTATATTTCAAATTATTCATACAAAAAATTTACCTAATTTTACAAATACAATTTTACTTAACCAAAAAAAAATATTTATATTTATTTTAAACGTCTTTAAAAAAAAATGTTGACATATATATGTGTGTGTTAATGTGGGTTATTGAACTATTATTATGTCTGTAGACCAATCAACATAGCATAGTATGAGATGGGATGGGATGGCCACTTGTACGCTATTATAAATATCACACAAAACCTGAACACACAAAGGTAAACTTCACATGGCCGAGAGGGGACGACGACCGGCAAGTTTTACTGACCGTATTTAGATCCCTTTATTATAACATTTCTGAGTTTTGTCGACATGTTTTCTTCGCGATGACGATGTTGAGAAGTCCTCGAAAAGAGAAGAATCCGAAAGCCGTCGCGGGACAGCGATTGAAGTTTGCTGAAACTTTTGGAGAGCGAAGCAAGCAAATGATTTGTGCATCTGGGCCTCACCATGATTTGATTCATGCGCACGCACTCTTTCTCCAGATCCGTCACTCTCAGTTTCATCCGACAGAATTCAAATCTGAGCTCTCTGTTCTCCACGCGAACCGATTCGTACCCATCCCTAGACGACCTCATGCCACTCAAAAATCCCAGCGAAGGCCTCAGATCGTCCCCGCATTCATTTATATTGCTGCCGCTCTGCATTTCGTCGCGAAGTCTGAGCTGTTCGAAATAGAGAACTTGGACGACGACGTGAAGAGGAAGGCGTTGGTTTTTGGCGGCGTGCATGCATGCCTCTGCCGACAGCTTCTGGCAGTCCATCAGCTTACACAGCTTGTTGCGCTCCCCATCCGTTGCACTTGGATGCGCCTATCCACAAAATTCAATTCATTTATATGCATTTGTTTGAAAATAAAATAAGAGAAACAAGAATATGCATATGAATCCGACCTTGAGGCAAATGTCAATTGCTCTATACAGCCCGTCGCCAAGCAATCGACCGTTCTCGCCAACGACCTCTGCTAAGAGGGTGAATTTCGAGACGGCCAAGCTCTGGTCGGGTGCAATCTCTGCAAGATAGCTGTCCATCAGCGTTGAAACCTTCTCCATGGCGCCTCTGCCATTCTCACTCCCACTTCCACCATTGACGTTGTTATATGATATCCCCATTCCTTGTGCTTCATCTTCCTCATCATTTCCGTACAAGGTGGCGTCTTCCAATGCAAATGCTAGGAAGGTAGTAACCACGCGTTGGACGACGTCCACATCAAAGAGTGCCTCGCCGGTATGTGAGAAGGAAAGAATGAGTAAATCATTGGAGGTGGCGCGGTCGAGGTTCATTGCCAGGCGTGATTCCAATTCCATCCTGCACTGGGCCGAGGCGTCCACCGTGATGGCTGTTCTCAACAGGCCGGAAAGAAAACTGGCGGGAGCCGCATTTTTCCCGGGCGGAAGCAAACTCACAATGCCCTCCACCACACACCGCTGTTGGCGCTGCTTCTGACTCAGTCCATCCAGCGAATTGCGAGCATAATGCATCAGAGCCCCGCTTAAAATTTCCAGCTGCACGCCTTTCGATTTCATCCCGCTCATTATTCTCTGGAAGAAATCAATATTCACTTCTGCAAATTTCTGGACCCACGATTGTTCCAGTCCTTTTTGTTCTTCTGAATCCCATCCACATGAGATAAACTCGTCGCAAGTCCCGGAAACGATCGTTTCAATGCATTTGTTGACAATTTGGAGCTCATCGGCAAGTGGGAGCAGGTTATCGCAAGTGCGCAGAACAGCGATGGCATTTGCAGGATTAGGAAGAACTACGTGGTTGAAATAAACTTGAGCAAGTGACTCCAACCCACGCTCATCCATTTCTAAATACTGGGCTGCACATATGGTCATTGCAACATTATATATAGAGATTGAAGGATCGTGGCCGTAGCAGTACTTTGCAACAATCTCGAGCGCCTCCGCTCCTCCTGGCAAATCGGAAAAAAGCAAATAGAATAGATGATCTTCGTCTGCTGTTTCTGCAAACAATTTGCGTATCCGACCACATTTTGACACCAAGGGAGCCTGCACATAATCAAAACTTTCAGAGTCCTAATTGTTGGGAAAACAAAATTCTTGTAACGAAATTAACCTTCTGAAGTGCAAAACGCGTTCCTCCCGTTTCGACTGTGAGATCGCTTGGCAAATCTGAAGACAACCTAAACATAAAACTAAAATATTTAATACGAAACCCAAGAAGAAATATGCATATTTATTGAGGATAAAATCGCAGTAAAATCCAAACAGCTCTTGAAAATTTGACAATTTTAACTGGAAAAAAGGAAATGCACATACCAATCCAGGGAGCTCTGAATGCTTGTGAGAATCATGGTGATGGCAGCCTATAAGAAGCAAAAAAATACAAATCCAATCACTAATCACCGCTGGCGTCTTGCATTTGATGGAATGCTTGTAATTTATAGAACAAATTTGGATGGCTGCGTTGGGTTTTTCCAACTTTGCAATGATGGTAAAATTGCAACGGTGTGTAGGCAACTGGGTTGATAAAGGCAGTCGTTGGTGAAAACGGCGAATCATTTTCCGGAAAGGGTGGATTATGGCAGTGCCTTTGCCAACAATTTAGACATGTCGGGCCCGCCGGTAGGAAGATTTTCTTTTCTAAGATCACAAGAAAGATCTTCCCATCTGCAGTTTTGGCTTTTTTATTATCTGTGGGGTGGAGATGATAACATGTGGAGAGGGAACGCATAAAAAATTCATTTGGCTAACAGTAAGTTAGCCACACATCTTTTTATGTATGATTTAACAGATCATTATTTATTTTTATTTTTTATTGATAACACTAATAAATACAACACTAATTTAAGTTACGAAAATAAAAAAATCAATACAGTTATAGTATAAAACCACAAAATTATCATTTTAATTTTTTAATTTACTTATCAGACTTTGTTCATCATTTGTTAAGGGAATTATGCATCATGGTCAGTCTTGAATGAACTTTTGATAGTACCTTGTGTGATTTAAGAAGGTGCAGAACTCGTACTGAGTGGTTGGCTTTAGTATTTGGACAATGACTATGATTTTAGTCGGATCCACTAATATTCCATCTTGATAAATAATATATCCCAACAGAATCCCAAATGAGGTGAAAAAGATACACTTCTTCAGATTCAAGGAAATCTAAAACAATCAGCAATGTTCAAGCATGAGGCACATATTGTCACAGTGGTCATGCACTAAACCATACATGGTCCAGTCATCCAAGTACACCTGAAAGAACTTGTGGATGAAATCCTTGAAAGTTTCCACCACAATGTGTGAGAACATGGTCGACATATTATTGAGGGCAAAAGGCATTACATTATATGCAAAAGAACCCTAATCAGTTTCAAACGTTGTCTTTGTATTGTCTTCTTCAACAATTTGGACTTGGTGATAGCTAAAAAAGCCATCGGTGAATGTGTAGATCTTGCACCCAGCAACACCTTCCAAAATATTCTCTATAAAAGGTATTGAGAAAGGGTCTGTTACACATACCGCATTGAATAGCCTATAGTACACAACTTCAAATGTGACCATCCTTATTAATGCTAATCACCATGGGAGTAACCCATTTAGATTCATCAATGGGAGTAATAACTCTAGTGTGCAACATGTTATCAATTTCCTCTTTAACTCGAGAACGTAGATTTGGGTTTATCTGATATGGTTGTTTGCTCACTAGTTGAGTGCTTTCATAATGATGGATGCAGTCCTTTCATTTCCATGTAGTTTTATAGGAAAACATCCTAATACTCATGTAAAAGTTCAAAGATTTTGGTTATCTCAACATCAGACCAGTAAATTCCCATAGTGGCTAGTTTAGGTGCATCATCGGTTCCAATATTCTATTAAACCATTTAGAGTGGCACAAAATATGATTTCTACTTAGACTACATCGTATATCTGACATCACATGCCCCACACTCTGTATGTAAATTTAAGTGGTCAAATGATGGCTTTAGTTGATTCAAAATGGTACCCTCATCAACTTGGTACATAACCTTTTGCTTGTCCTTTTGTATCTATTCTCAATGGTCATATTTAAATTGAAAGTCCAGCTCTAACCAAGCCACGGAATGAGTATCAATTTCTTATAAAATTGCCAAATAATCCTTAGTTGCACTATGCATGTGTTGTATCAGATATTCAACTAGTGCTTGATCACCCAAAACTACCTGACAGATCATTTATAGGGACAAATTCAACTCCATTTATGGTGAATAAATTGCAGAGATGGAAAGAAAAACATGTTGGATGTGCTGCCAGGTATCTATGTCTCTTTGCATTTCTTGGTGAATGTACCATGCCCTAGCCCAAGGGCATAGGGTACCATAGAATGCATGTTCCCATAAGAATTATAGTAAAAATGTTTTGTCAATGCTCCAAAGGTTTTCAAATTATGTTATATGTTTGTCTAGAGAAGTAACATAACTATAAATTAGGGTGGCATGAACACGATTGCCATGGTGGAAGCAATTATGCATGGCTACACATAATTTTTCTCATGTATCCAATTAGTACCAATGAGTAGACCACCATCAAGTAGTTGTCCCTTGAAATATAAAGTGAAATACATAAAACCTTTCATCTTATTTAACATAATAAGCTTCTAACTACTTAAGTATTCCCAAACCTCTAGCTAACCATGAATCCTAGGTGTTTGGTTCGACTGTAAGGGTGGTCTAGCCATCAGGTATCCACCAATTAGGCAAACAGTTTTATGGCACTAAAATAGGTTAAGAGAGGAACTTAGGAGGATTTATAAAACACCATAGATGCACCTTATTACACCATATGTACCTTGATCCCATTAGTTGCAAGAGACATTGGTAGTGTCAAAAATAGATTGAGCATCTTCCCATCGTAAGATGTCATTAGGTGTAGGATCCACATTTTCATGTCCTTGAGCAGTAATGTTATAGATTGTATTTAAATCCTAATCAACATCAATGGGTTTCATAAAAATGGGTCATTGGTAATTATTTAGAGGTATGATTATGCACTAAGTCCCATTTTCAAAGCTAATATACCTCTTCTTTGCATAGCACCAAGGTCAACCCAAAAAAACTAGGGAAGTCATTAGCTTTGGCAAGTTTGATTACCTCAAAATCACCCTTGAATGCAACTACCAATATGTTGATGGTGGCATCCTTAAGAATGCTTATAGGTAGTCCACGATTCATGTTGGCCATGAACAAGACATGTGGGGATGGTTGCAAGGTGGGGCTCACTATTTTTTTCTAGGATGCATTAACAAGGAACTCTCTATCACATTCTAGGTTTGGTTGAATATGAGTCTCTGGTCATCATGCATGGTTCAAATGATGGTCTTCCAAAGTCCTTATCATTTGTTGTCGTAACTAATTCTTGAGTAAGGAATGATGTCTTCATTAAGGAATATTTTATACATCTCTAAGAACTCATCGTGCCTTGATTATGTGGGTATTATATCTCTTTGCATTTTAGCTTGTATTTTAATATCTTTATCCTTTAATAATTCAATTTCACCTTGAAGTTCTTGAACTAAGGCCATTGTGTCATGTAACACCTCTTTCTATCCTTAAACATTGGGATTGTGTTGTGCATGAGGTTTTTCATGTTGAACCTTTTTAGCAGGTGTATTTAAAACTGGTTGGGAATGAGCACCATTTTGTGTAGTAATATTGACCTTGGGTCCATCTAGGGCAGTGGTAGGGCATGGTCTCCACTGAGTATTAGGATTTTTTGCAACACATATCATCTTGACACCCTTCTCATTTCATTCTTTAGTAATGGAATCATATAAATTAGGACATTCTTCTAGGTGATGTTCATTTTTACAAAAGACATAGGTTGGATAGACCGTGTAGTCAAGTTGGTAGTGGTCTAGAAAACTACACTTATAACATGTACTAGGTGGAAAATGACCACATCCATATCCATTTCTATGTTATCAACCTATGAAATATTGACCTCCAACATCCTCTTCATTGTTAGCTATGTAAGTCTAGCATATACCCCATGTGCACGATTCATAAATTTCATTAATGACTCAACAGTCATTGGTATCATGCATACATGCATCACATATTTTATAATATAGTGACACATTAGTTTTGGTGGTGCACTAAAGTAAGGGATACCTATTTACATCATGATATGCATTTTAAATCTCACAAGATTGTTTCAATACAACACTAACATTCCTTTATGGATATTTATTCTTGTTATGTCCTTCCACTTCACATTCAATAGGCCACAAGCCATTGTGGGTGTCATGAGCATTATTGGTCTTAATTTTCTCTAGTTGAGAAGCTAATGTAGTGATTTGAGCCTCCATAAAGAGGCTAATTCCCGTATTTATACTTCCCATGGATTCGGCATGGAGGGCGGCTTCTAGTTCCTTATGTGGTTCAATGAAAGTCTTATGAGATAAGGATAATTTGAACAAAGGTAATAAACCTCCCACAAATCATTGAGCATGAAGTGTCAAATTAATCTCAAGTGATAGATTTGAAAGAAGCATTTGGAAATGTGCATCATATATACACACACTATTAGTGAGATTTTGATTGATATATTTAAGGAAATAATAATTTTCTATTCAAATTTAGGGGTATAAAATTCTTGGAGAAAATCAACCTTTAATAATTCATAATTCATAGCTGCTTATTGGGGATCAAATTTATGTTTACCATTTTTGTGCATGATCTAATAATTTAGTGGAAAATTGAGTTGCCTTTCTCTCTAAATAAGTGATACCCCATATTCTCCAAATGAGTTTACACTTGTGAACATGTTTTATTGCATTTTCAACACCTCAATATTCAATCAAGTGAAGTGTCATCTCGTAGTAGACTGTAGGTGCACTAGTTGGTTGTAATGGACCTTGATATGGTGCTCCTCTAGTTCCTCCCCCTAAACACTATGGTAGAGGTCCAACAATGCCTCCTATGCTTCCACCTAATCCTCCAAGTCTAGTATAACCATTGCTACTACTTCCCGTGCCTCCTATAGAGTAGGCGCACTAGAGATAATGGGTGTTGAGAGAGGTTGATTAGTTATTGTTGGTCATGTAGTCTTCCCACTAGTTAGATTTGGTCAACATTGCATTCCAAGGTGAGTCATAGGTATTTATAGCAATGAAAAGGTAGAAATTAATGGTAAATTATTAGCTTGATCTTGTACCTCCATAGATGACTCTATGGTTTCAATTTCATACTCTACACTGTTTGCATTCCAATTTTTAACAAGAATTCCATCAAACTCAAATGCATGAGTATGCATTATGTTGGGGTAATTGGGTCTATTTGGATTGGTATTTGTTATCAATATTTATCCTACTTCTTCCACATGTACTTGTGCTAGTAAAGGGCACGAGTCCATGGTTAAGGAGTAATCACCATGCCTTTCTGCCCTCCTTTAGATTATCACGACACTTCTAGTATTCTCCCATTTACCTTTGCGATCACTACCTCTCATAGCCTTAAACCTGGATTCATCACACTTATGATTTTATAGTTATTATTATCCTAATTCCATGTCAAACTACCAATCCCATACCGATGCATGCTCCTCTATTTCCCCACCAGTCATGTTGCTCATGCACTAGAGAGTTTAGCCATCCGTGGAAAAGTTTTCAAGTTTAGAAGCAATCATAAGCTTCTTAATTTCTAAGGGAAATTATTTAAGGTACCTCTTACATGATTTCCTCTTAAATTTAAATTATGATTCCTATGGAAAAGATTATGTAGAGATAACGTATTCCAAAATTTAGCTATTGAGTGCTCCTTTCCACCACACATTCACCGCACATGTCCAAGTAACTTTCAACTTTGTTGAGGTTATTTGTTTCCTTAATGAACAATGAGTCTTCCATCCATAGTTTCTTGAATGCTCTTGCACATATGTTGAAAGCCAACCATAGAAGTGAACATGTAATTCTATAAAGAATATTTCATATAGAGAATCATATAAGTGTTATTCTACCCATGTGTGTGCAAAAAATCCTAGTTTAATATGTTGAAGTGTAAATTTTTCCTATCTGGTACCAACATAGTGTTTGACATTTTCTAAAGATACACACTAAAGCTTATTTATACCATCATGCTAACAATTGCAATAGGCCCCAATAATGGAACCAAAATGTTGGGTTTTTTCCTATTTTTATTTTTGCATGACTAAGTACTAGTCGTGAACTTAGAGTAAGGGAGAAGCCAACATGCTTGTATACTGGCATATCATGCGAGTAACCTTGTGCGCACACCCGAGGCACACATCCTAGACTGGTTTTCATTAGTTATACCACACGATCGTGGATGAATGAATTTTAGGCACTTGAGTTAACATAATTAATCATTTTTATTATAATCATTATTCTAAAGTTAGCCATTTAATGCATTCACAAAGTACATATACTATAATATCATAAATCAAAATTAACATCAAATAGATTCATCATATCATGATTCACAAAATATTAGTTTCTTGATCAATTTGAAAAGATTAAAAAGGTACTTCATTCAGTACACACTTTTAAGATCTCTATCTTGATATTAACAACACTTCTATATTTAACAACACTTTCTAAACAAAACCAAAGGGATATTTATACATAAGTGAACCCCTTCTTGGGTTGCATCATTAATACACTAAAGATGACAAGTCAATGACTGTTTTAAAGAAAAAAGTTATGATGAGCCATTACAATTAATTTCTTTTTGAACAGGGCCCAACAACCCCTATATACTCTCTCTATGATAGATATTAATGTTTATGTTCATCCTCCTCCACGAGCTGGTGCTAGATTCGTGCTCCCATTAATATTTGATACTTCTACAAGCTATTTTGAAATTGCCTCTAATTCTTGTACCCTTGTCCTATTCTTGCACTTTTTCGAGTCTTGCATCTTATGCTCCTTATTCTCTATTTCCTTATCTTCCATAACACCCATCTGTGCCAAGGTCTTCCATGTTGTTCTCCCCTATTTATCTCTTATGTGTCGTTCTCTCCCATGTTATATCTTTTGCACTCATCCTACACCTTTATATCTCTATGCTTATGGCTAAAAAATACTTAGAATATATAAAAAAATTTGGGCCCAATAGACGCTATATCATAACGTGCCTGACTTATAGTTATATTTGAACAAAATTTAACATTTTGACTACCTTTTTTGAAAAGACTAGGCTAAATAAAACATCAAATTTCAACCTCCCTATTTGAAGAGGCTAGACTAAATAAAACAAGAAATTTCTTAATCAAAATTATTAAGAAAAGATCTAACAACAAAAAATGAATATCCATTTACAAAATTAATGAGACAACCCTTTCCTAAATTTATTATTTTTGCACAAAACATCCTTATAACTAATTTTTGATCCCATAGACTATTTATTCTTATAAATGTTATTAAGATCTTAAGTTGCAAACAATTCAAATTGGCTTCTCTTTAAAGAGGGTGACAAACTAACATAATAAAGCACCAAACCTTCTATTAAAGCAATCGGTTGAAGTTGCACCACCAAAATATATTTCATTGAAACAAAAAAGAGGCATCGGTTGAAGTAGCTCAAATCATTACTTAGAATATTCCTTTCTACAATTTGCCTATTGGTGACAAACGGGTTCTTGCTATCAGTGCTCTTAAATATTTAGTTTGTAAGTTTCTTAAGTTTGTCATGCATATTTTTTTGAGATGTAAGTTTGCTAAAAGGACATGACATATACACAATAATCTACCTGAAATTTTTGGATATTTATTGTTTTTGAAATGAGCTATTTTAGACTTTAATATTTCTTATAATATAATTGTTAAATTTTTTAAACATGAATATTAACCGCTTGTGAAAAAATAAATGTATTGTTGTTTTCAACAACTCTTGTATTTTATTTAAACTTGCTATTCAAAATTTTTATTTTAATTATATTTTTTAGATGCATACTCTGATCATGATGCCCAAGAAAAATTATCATGACACATAATTACCTTGACAAATGATGAATGAAGATTGATAAATAGATTACAAAATTAATATTACAATTATGTGGAATGCGTTGACTTTTTTATTTTGGTTTTATATTATAACTATTTCTATTATCAATTAAAAAATAAAAGATAAAGAATGAGCTGTTAACTTATACATAAAAAGATGTGTGGCTAACTTACTGTTACCCAAATGAATATTCTATGCATCCCTTCTCCACATGTTATCATCTCCACCCAACAGATTCGAAAAAAGCCAAAACTGCAGTTGAGAGATCTTTCTTGTGATCAGTAAAAAAAAAGTGAAACATGTCTAAATTGTTGGCAATGGCACTGCCCCAATCCACTTTTTCCGGAAAATGTTTCTTCATTTCCACACAACACTGCCTTTATCAACCCAGTTGCCTGCACACAGTTGCAATTTACCATCATTGCAAAGTTGGAAAAACCCAACGCAGCCATCCAAATTTGTTTTATAAATTATAAGCATTCCATCACACGCAAAACGCCAGCGGTAATTAGTGATTGGATTTATATTACTTTGCTTCTTATAGGCTGCCATCACCATGATTCTCACAAGCATTCAGAGCTCCCTGGATTGGTATGTGCATTTCTTTTTTTCCAGTTAAAATTGTCAAATTTTCAGAGCTGTTTGGATTTTACTGCGATTTTATCCAAAAACCAACGCATGATGGACTGCCAGAAGCTGTCGGCAGAGGCATGCATGCACGCCGCCAAAAACCAACGCCTTCCTCTTCACGTCGTCGTCCAACGTCTCTATTTCCAGCAGCTCAGACTTCGCGACAAAATGCAGAGCGGAAGTAATTTAAATGAATGCGGGGACGATCTGAGGCCTTCGCTGGGATTTTTGAGTGGCATGAGGTCGTCTAGGGATGGGTATGAATCGGTTCGCGTGGAGAACAGAGAGCGCAGATTTGAATTCTGTCGGATGAGAGTGAGAGTGACGGATCTGGAGAAAGAGTGCGTGCGCATGAATCAAATCATGGTGAGGCCCAGATGCACAAACCTTAGCTTTTCTACATTTCGGAGTAAGATTCTCCATATAAACATAATACAATTAACATATAAACATAATATAATTAACAATATATAGAAACACGTGCATAAAAGCCAGATGCCTTTTCTAAACTACCAATGAAATTTCAAAATTTCAAAATGTTATGGAATCTGAATGCTCATAAAATTATGAGCCATAAAGCACATAAGGAAAAATATATACTTTAATTGAAATCAATACAAACTACAATATATCAAAGGGCCTTACAAGGCCTAGTTGAGGAGTTTGAACTCTAGGGAAATATCAATAATTTAAATATCATTTCTCAGTGATCTGCATTGTGAAAAAAATAGAGGATTAGTTTATTGTTTGGTAGCAAGTGTTACATTTGATTGTATTGTGAAAAAATAAAGGACTAGTGTTTGGTAGCATGTGTTCCATTAGAATGAGGTTTACAATGAAGTATATTAAAGTTTCTTGCATATATTACTATTCATTTGTTTATTTTTTTTGTTTATTTGTAATCATTCACTGTCATTCACTCTGTAAGCAAAATTAATCATCAAGGTTTGATAAAAACATAACTAAATTAAAAACATTATATAGAATATTGTGTATTCAAGATTTAATGTTTTTTTTAAAATTTAAACATAGTTCTTAAGAACATGGTTACTCGACAACAAAGAAGGAATAATTATCTAAATGTCATGATTGAAGTGTATTTTTATTGTTCTAAAACACATTTTTTACAAAAACTCTAAAATCAGTGACCATAACTAATGTTTACATATAACTGCCTCCCATTATAAGTTTTTTTGACATGGAACCCAAGTTAATGGATATTTTGAAGTGAACAACCAACTTCAAAGGGGTGTCGAATATCCAATGATGTCTACACAATCAATACTAATTGTTTTACACTTCTGGTCCAAAAGGTTAAGGGTGGGAATGCCCTTAAAATCAAAGGGTTGATCAAGTTTGTCTTTAGCATTTGTATCTAAGAATGGTAAGACAAGTTATAACATGGTCTTCCGATAGTATTCAAATGATTTATTATCTTCATCTTTAGACACAAATTTGATTTCAAAGATCCCTCTATCCAATAACTTTGTATAGGACTTTGCTAGAATGGAGGTGAATGCAGTGGGGGAAAAAAATACAAAATCACTATTTTTCGTTCAAAAATTTTCATTTTAACTTGAAAAAATCAATCAATCATTTATTTGTATGTGATCAATGATAACAAAACTAATATTTAAATGAACATAATATTGTAGACATATTAGAAAAATGTTTAGTTTGAAAGAAATTAATAGAAAAGAAAACATTTAGAGATCAAAATTTTGAAAAAGGGCTACTAACTCTATTAATATTTGTAATTTAAAAAAAAAAAATGCTAGAACTTAACCCTATGTTTTTTTTGAAATTGTAAAAATAAAAACCAAAATTATAAAAGACTTGAAAGGCCAATTGAGTGTTGAATGTCGATCTAATACATCCTAACATAACTCAAATAATACCATTAACAACAATTAATTTCAACCGAACTGTAAAATTAATAAGACCTTAGGCATTATGAAAATACTAACATCAATATATTTAAGTGTTACATTATGTTAGGATAAAATATCTATAATTTGAGAAAGAAATATTTTTCCTATTGTTTTATTTTAAACTAAATTAATATTGTTTAATTAAAAACTGAAAAATATTACTTATAAAATTTGATCAAATTATAATTTATATGTTTTTTGACAATACAAAATTTATAAAAACAAATAAAGTGAAAAATTTAATTAGATATTTGAATAAATCCGACTTTGTTTTCTAGTTGATCCTTTGTCCAATCAAAAAATATGATAAGCCCAAGCTTTTCACTATACATACAAAGTGTTGTGAGACACGTGACATATGTTAAGAAATAAAATTCTAATTTTACATTTTATATTATTTGAAAGAATGAAAACTTAAATACAAGATTAATAAATTTTAATAAAAATTTCTTTAAAATTTTAAAAATTTCAAAAATAAAAAATAACTTCAAAAATACATAATAAATATTAACAAATGCATGTTTAAAAATTGCGAATGCTATATTTTCAAAGGCATAAATCTTCAATGAAATTGATGTAGAATATCCAAAGGAAAGCAACCATTGTCTTGTTCTAAGATTTTTATTTTTATTTTAGCTTTTTGCAATGAAAGAGAAACATTATGTCTCTAACTACAAATGGTCAATGCTATTTTTAATGCATAAATTTCTATGCAGTATCGACTGAATTTTTTTTTTGATTTTACAAGAAATAAAATATACATAATGGCAGCCCAAGATACAGAAAAAACCTACCAAATGCCCAACATGAATTCTTTTAAGTGCCAAAGAAACACTAAAAAAAAATGAAACACATTTAATAAATTTAGATGAAGTTAAAAAGCTAATTATAAGTCAAATATTTCATTTGGGAAGGAGCCTATGTTTTTTTTGAGATTATAAAAATAAAAAAAATGAAGTTATAAAATATTTGAAAGGTTAATTAAGTATTGAGTGCTCCTAATATATGTTGATGCAACTTTGTTGATACTATTTATTATCATCAATTTCAATTAAAATGTAAAAATAATATTTATTAACATAAACATAATATAAGGTTAAAAATATAAGATGTAAATATTTTCACATAATAAAATTTTAAGTATTCTGAAATTACTAGCACGATTAATTAAAAGAAAAATATTATTTGATTTTAGCGATTCTAATTTATTTATAGATTAACTTAGGAATTTTTAAAAGCTAAAGGTATTTCTTGAACTAAAACTTTCCAATCTTGTATTTAAGCTTCTATCCATTCAAATAATGCAAAATTAGAATTTTATTTCTTACTTATAGTGCACGCTTTTGAGATTCATTTTGTCATAACATGTTGCATTCATTTTACAATGAAAAGGCTAGTTTTACTACCTTTTTCTCCCCCTTCGCTGCCCCTTCCCCCCACCCCCCCCGCACCTGCTGCCCCTCCCCCCCCACCCCCCCCGCACCTGCTGCCCCTCAGCCCCCCCTTCCCCCCCCGAAAAAAAAAAGGTTGTCCTTGATATTATACTATTTCCCTATGTAGAGGGCTTTCACCATAAAAATGATTTGATATGGAAGCATATGAGATTATCTATTGAATCTGAAATAATTCTTGCCTCTTGTCAATGAAAAAGTTTTCATTTGTATGTTTAGTCACTTTGATAGACAATGTATGTGAAATATTTCATCCCATGACTCAAGTTCCTGCTCATTTGAGTCAATGTAATTTTATTTGGTACAAGGTCAATGCATCTTGATCACCTCTATGTAGTAAATTATATAAATAGTCAATTACATTGTTTTGAAGTTAAACATAAATAAGTCAAAAATAAAAAAAGACATAAAATGCATCAAATAAGTAATCAACAATATTATAGTTGAATACCTAGTCTCTTACAAGGTATTGTTGTGTAAGTACTAATTTAATGCTTTTTTATGCATGTTTCTTTGCTCTATATTGTTATACATTGATTGGAGCCTATGAGAGGTTAGTGAATTTGTGTTTAGAATTTTGAGTTTGTGGAGTGCATTTTATTTGTGAATGATGGAGGGCAAATCAACCAGTCTAGCTATTCAGATTAGTAGACAACATGAAGAACAACTTATAAGTAGGGGAAGCTAATATGTTTTTGTCTTCTTGCAAAAAAATAATTGTGAAAATTATATATAAAAATATGTGCTATAACATTAGTTGCACCCACTATTGGATATGATTTTTATAATTATGATATATGATCTTTAGTTTAGTTATTCTCTGAAAGGTATTTAAATATCATCTTTGATAATTTTTTTCAATAAACTGACAATTTTATTTATATAAATAAGTACAAAAAAAATGATAAAAAGTAGTTATTTTTATATGAAACATTTAAATTGATAAAAATGTAAACTATTTGACATATAAGTGTATGTGTTACAATGAACAAAAATTCTCCTACAAATAAAAGGGTTGAAAATCTATTAAGAGAATGAGTTCAAATGGGCCGCAATAAACAAATTTAAGAACCCCGCTACATATTTTCCAAAAAGTATGCAATTTTTTTTGACATGTTATGGTTTAAAATATTGAAAAAACATAACAATCTTTCCATTCTCAACCTTTGTGGATCTTACAAAACAAGAATTATGGAAATAAAATCAATAAATCTAAATATTTAATAAGAATCCATCATACTAATTACCTCATTTCAATTATAAATTCAATTATCAATATTCAATTCAAAAACTAACACACACACACACACACACACACACACACACACACACACATTAGTAAAAATAGAGTAATTATTCTAATGGATAAATTGTTTATTTCTTAACAAATATACGATGATTTATGTCTCATAATACCTTATTATATTTGTGTTCAATGAAATCTTCAAAAAAAAAATTACCACATCTCAAAGATCTCAAGGCTCTATAAATTTTATTCATTATGTGGATAAAATTTATGTAGCATTAATAATTATTAATCTGAGATGATTTAAGATAATTAGCCTTCTTAAAAAAAAATTTAAATTTAAATATTTATTTTAATTTTAGAGGTGTAAAAAATTTTATTGTTCTATCCATCAATGACAAGTAAAAAATATCAAAATATAATTTGATTACTATATTTTATTTTAAAAATAATATCAACCTTCTTTTTTAATTTTATACTCATCATTAATAATAAAAAATTATATATCAACATAATTTAACTTTTTATATTTAATTTTTTATTTTCAACATTATTTCAATCTCTTATTCTTCTATTATATAAAACTTAAAAAGATTCTATTATATTTTTACATACAATTTAATTTTCTTCCTTCTTATCCTATCACCCAAATCTTTATTAGATTACTAATAAACAATTTTATATATATCAAATTTAAATAAAAATAAAACTATATATATATATATATATATATATATATATATATATATATATATATAATATTTTTTCATCTACTTAAAAATATTTTTTAATCCTGCCACGTCGACTCGACGGGTTTAAGATTATTAAGAGACAATCTTCCTTCAGCGTGGGCGCGACATGTCCAAATTGTTGGCGATGGCACTGCAACATTCCGCCCTTTCTATAGAAGTGAATATGGATTTCTTCCAAAGAGTAGTGAGTGGGATGAAATCGAAAGGGGTGCAGCAAGAAATTAGAAGAGGGGCTATGATGCATTACGATCGCAATTCGCTGGACGGGCTGAATCAGAAGCAACGTCAGCAGCGGTGTGTGGTGGAGGGCATTGTGAGTTTGCTTACGCCTGAGAAAAACGCGGCTCCCACCAGTTTTATTTCTGGACTGCTCAGAACGGCCATCTCGGTGAACGCCTCCCCCCAGTGCAGAACGGAATTGGAATCACGGCTGGCAATGAACCTCGACCGCGCGACCTCTCACGATTTACTCGTTCTTTCCTTCTCACACACCGGCGAGACACTATTTGATGTGGAAGTCGTCCAACGCGTGGTTACCAACTTCTATCATTTGCTTTGGACAACACCACCTTGTACGGAAATGACGAGGAAGATGAAGCACCAGTAATGGGGATATTATATAACGTCTTTGGTGGGAGTGGGAGTGGTAGAGGCACCATGGAGATGATTTCAACGCTCATGAACAACTATCTTGAGAGATTGCACCCGACCAGAGTTTGACCGTCTCGAAAATCATCCTCTTGGTCGTTGGTGAGAAATGCCGTTAACTGGACGATGGGCTATATAGAGCCATTGATATTTGCCTTAAAAGGGTCTCATTCATATTCCCTTTTTCCATTTGTGTATTTTATTTTTGTTTTCAAACAGATTCATATAAATTTATTGAATGTATGTGTGGATAGGTACATCCAAAGTGTAACAAATGAGGAATTTAGTTCCCATATTTTCGTTATGTCAATTTATTATTTTTTTGTATTTTTTATTGTAAGTAGTTTGATTATTGGTGGGATTTGAACTCAGTTAACTCGGTTCATTTTGATATGAATGTATCTATTTTAATCATTGCACTATAACTTAAGGGATAATAATTGATTGTGTTTATCACGTTTCAATGTCATGACATACTATCTATAACAATGCAATGATCTCACCATTTCATTAGGCTTCACAATTATATATTGTCAGTATAAGAGTTACGTGTTTTGGGGATAATATCATGGAATTAATTTTGATTGGTCATTATTGATTGAAATTATACCTTCTTAGTTTAAAATTTGGTCAATTAGAGAATAGTTGAGCATTATTAACTTTAATTGGTCATTATTGGTCACAATCAACCCTTCTTAGTGTAAAAAATAATCAATTTTGGAGTTGATTAACCCTTCATTAACCTTAATTAATAATTATTAGTTCCAATTACCCCTTTTTAATAAAATATTTGGTCCATGTAGGGGATAATTGCATATAATCAACTTTTTTTTTAACAATTAAACCCTATTAGTGTAAACATTAATTGATTTAGAGATAATTATACTTTTGATTAACCTTAATTTGTCATAATTAGCCCTTTCTAGTACAACACTATTTAATTTTGGTATAGAAACATCTAATTGACCATAATTGATCATTATTAATTATAATTAGAAAGCCATCAATCGATCTAGAAGACCCCAAAATATACAAAACAATCATATGTTCACCCAAAATAAACACCATGTTTAAATTCACACCCTAAAACCCTTAGGTTCAATACTAAAATCTTGAAAGTGACTAAGTAAAGACCAAACTGGATTTTAAAAATCTATCTCCTAAAACTTTGAAATCAATTCTAGAAGATGTAGAGTGACCGATCCTAATTTCTTATATTTACTAAAATAAATTCAAAAGTAATATAAATGATAACTTATTATATAAGAATGAGAATGTAAAGGATAAATAATAATTTTTATATTTAATAAAGTATAATAATACAAAAAATAAATGCAACATATATAAATAGTAAACTTATAATTAACATTTTTTTAGTAAATACATTTTTTTGTTTAGACTTGAATATAAGGAATTACTTAACTAGTTATAACACTTACACAATATTTAAATCAATAATGTGTGTATGTTTAGGTTTGCTAATTACCAATCCTAAATGCATACATGTTAGGACCTAACGTGTATGCATTATGTAATTTCCTAAAATTCACATGTAAGTTTTCATCTTTTTAGCCCTTTGTCTTGGTGCACTTACCTATGACTTTATGATAATCACATAATGAATCGACATCAAAGTTATTAGATAATGGATTTGATTCTCTAACGAGAGGCAAAGTAATCATATTGCATTCAAGCTTTTTTAGAGCTTTCACCCAACATTGTAAATTTTATATATTCTATTTGTTACAATAATATTGGCCTATTAGATGGTTGATCTACAATATTCACTACATTTGTGGCCTCACTCTTAGGTTGACAGACATTTTATTACTTTTGATGGTAAATTTTATTTTACCTTGTAATTTTGATCCACTAGAGGTAGAGGCATTGGACCCATATTTAAACATATTGGTCTCTAATTGATGAGTAATTCATCGATGGATTGGTAAGTATTTAAAACCATTATGTCCTTAATAAGTAGAAGTAATATTTGAAAAAAAAACATTGGAGTTTACTGTCAAATAACTGACGAGTAATTTATTTTGACCATAGTATTAACCCTAAGAACATAAAATTATCCTTGTTTAATTTGATCAAAAATTGAGCTAGAAAATTATCAACTAATGTTGTGAAAGTATGCACATGTCTAATTTTAGGGCATGAAACCAATCAAGTGTACAATCCTTAAAGTTTCTTAGAAATAGATTAGTTTATAATTTATTATTGTGAACAAACTATAGGTAAGAGGCATAAAATGATCTAATATGGCGAGAAGGGTCTCATTTTCCATTAGATAAATAAAATTTTGGCACAAAAAAACCTATTAGGAAAGGGTGTACTTCATATGTGCTAGGCCATTTCCTTGATGTTTAGAGCATTCTCAGCCAATTATTGGCACTATTGTTCCTCAAACAATAGTCATGCTTATAAAATTTTATTTGGTTGTGCCAAGTTGACCAAAACCCCATTGATGATGGGAATGGCGGTGCTCAATTTATTCAAAAATTCATAACAGACATCCATAGCCTTGATGAACTACATGGTAGCCCATAGTTTCTCTTATTTATGAACCACCATGTTTTTAAATTTATTCAACAAAAGATCCATGAGCATATCTAATTTATTAATTGCTTCACTAGTAATGGGAACTCCATTTACGAGTGTTGGTTAACTTCTAAAAACTATTTGGTAAAGGCCCAATGTCCTAAGCTGAGCTGCTTTAGCTGCATCACATCGGCATTGGAGTTCTTCAATCTTGTGCCTCATTTCATGATCTTCATAGTACAACCTCATGACCTCCCGATGTTTATAATGAATCTGGCCCACATCAAGCCTTTTGAGAATGTTTTGGATAGAAACTAATAGGGTAAAGTTGATGAGGGTTATACCTACTTGTGCCTAAGAGCAATTCATGAGACTTACCCAAAGTGTGTCTAGAACATTGGCCACCTCTAGGCTTATGTTAGTGCTAGCCCTTATAATCTCAAACCATTCTTCATCATGATATAATTCCATTGCAAAAAACATTTCCTTCCAAGTTTATTCCATAGACTTATGTTTGGGGAAATAATCTAACAAATAACATTATTTGTTTGATGTGTCTTGTTAGAACACGACATGAATTGGGGTTTCCTAATTTGTTTATTGATGTTACTTTGCCTCCTTCATAGGTTCCTTTCCATTTTTGGGGTTACACTCTAGATAAATAATTTAAGGACTCTTTTCCCATTATTTGTTAGTACCTTTGTTAAGGTACTTTATGATGCGGCCTTGCCCTCTTTTTACCTTTTTAGGTTTTGGACTCTCCATGTCCATTTTATGCTCATTAGTAGGTTGTTCTTCATTGGGCCCTATAGGCTATTCTTTATTGCTCTCAGAAGTCGGTTCCTTGGTAGATTGTGTGTCTATAGATGCCTCACCAGTGTCCAAAATCACCACTTAGGGTGCTTCCTACTCAGGATCTACTTGGGTAGCTAGTTTTGAAGTAACATATTTCTATTCTGTAGGTATCACTTGGGATCTTATTATGATGGGGTTTGCCTTTATCATTTAGGTACAACCTTGTGCTAATACTCCTATGCCCTACTTAAGTTGGTGGCCTCTATTTTTGGCCTCTTCTCCTTCATTCACATCCTTTCTTATATGCTTGTTTGTGGTTGAGGGGAAGTAGTTACTTTTCTTCCTCTTGGCTTCTCAGTGTTCTCTTTTAGGGCCTAAGCATATATAAAACCGCCCAAATCTACCCTTGAATGACTATCTTGTAGGGATTAAGATTAGTGTTATAAATCTTGTGCCGCTTTACATATACTTGCCTCCCTAGATAGATGTAGATATTACAAAGAGTATGGATCTCAATGTCAATCTTATCTACATCAATATTTATAGGCCACATATTCTCAACATGGTTCATAGAGTTTATGAAATATGTGGTAATGAATGAGTAGGGAAACTTGAGTCATGGTGATAAGTTATTAGTGCCTACCATATAAATTCACATGAGGGAGTAGTTTTGATTTACAGTGAGTGTATCATAGGTTCCCATCTAGGTATACAAATCCTTGGGTATGAGCCACTCATTCCCAAATGCCTCCCTCATGCCATCAAACCAACCCTTCATATTTTATTTGTAGGAGGGTGAGATGACATCAGGGCAAGTGAATTCTTTGTCCCTTTCAATAGGGGACTTATGATTTGGTTAGTACACCCACTTTAATTCCTTTCTATAATACTCTGGGATGCCAATTTCATCAAAAAATTAAAGTAACATAGAATTTCACCCCAAGGGAACTTATGATTATGTAGGCGATGTACCTTACCAACATCTTACTCAATTTTATTGACAAAGTATAGGGAGTAATTATAATTTATTTCCTTGGTCATTTAGATGGTGACATAGAGGTGGGCCATATCCACCTCCTTTCACCTATCCACACCTCCAATATTGATCATGGCCAAGCACACAATCAGTTATATAATGACATCTATCAAGCTCGTGATGTACTTGGTATGGCCTTCCTTTTTATATTATAGTACCACTATTATTTTGTCTATTGCTTCATGATCCTCAATATTCATGTCAAAATCAACTCCATAAAAAAGTAACTCCATTACTTTACTGATTCACTCAGGGGTGATTCTCATTTTGTACCCAATAAAGTAGTGTAGTCTTCATGAATGCATGAAATTATAAAATGAACCACCTCCTGAGGCTTTTCAAAATAAGGTAGTTGGAAGATTTAGATCACCCACACATCTTCTAATAAGATGTAGACTTTGATATCATAGGTGATCTCATTCCTTGAGTTCTAACACTCCACCCGATAGTCTTGTTACAAGTTGAGTTCATTTCCAAGCTACCAATGATTGTAATTAAGGACTTAACAGGTGGAGACCTTCTAATCCTAATCATCCACATGTAGAAATGTCTCTGGTACTGCATTTCCTTAATCAAAATGGGAGAGGGTGGGGATTTGGTAGCAATTTTCTTTCCTACATGTGTCATTTTTTATTCCTTTTCACTAGATATCACTTCCTCAAGCATTGTGGGGTATATACCTTGGACATCATGTTCAATAGATACTTATTCTTAGATATATATGGGAATTCCATCTTTCACACACTTGTATTATTCTACTTCATGAATGGATGGTTGTATATCTCTACTCTTGATAAACTTTTTCTTTAGTTGCATCAGATTCTTTTGTCTTTAGACTTGAAATTCTTCAACTTCATACTTTAACCTCCTCTAATGGTGGATTTGATGTCTGCATTAGAGGTGGATTTGATGTCTACAACTTGCAACTTTCTCACACCCATTCCTATGGTTGCTTTACCAATTCTTTTATTGAATGTTTTTCACCATGATCTTTACTTCGTATATTATTACTGAATCACTACATAAACTCCTTCTCTTGTCACTTGTTCATGCTTTGTTTGAGTTATATAACAACTTATCAGTTTTTAATAAAATTGAAAAGGGAATTTCTCTCTGTCTTTTATAGTCTACCCCAAATTTTCACATTAATTCCTCCATGCCATTTTCCATCACTTCAACCATTTAATATTTTAACAACATGCTTTGGTGTCCATTTGACATGCTTGCCATTCATACCACTCCATAATTAATAAATGCATGTCCCATTCCTTTTAGGTTGTTGCATATTTCCCAAAGAGCATATCAGCTATAAATATTCAAATTTCCCAGTTTGTTCATGAGAAACTACCTTTTCTACTTTAACCCACTTTTATAATAATTTTTCCTTTGCCATCTTCATTGTTCTTACCTAGGTCACGTGCCACTTCTTTTGAACCTCACTCTACCTCTTGTGTGCATCCCTCATGTACCCTATTTTGTTTGCCATGTTTTCTTCTATTATCTTTGATCTAGGATTGTTGTTCTATTATTTCCTTCATACACCTCCTCTTGTGCATTATTCTTGTACACTCCTCTTTTACACTACCTAATTTAAGTAGCTTATCCATCCTTAAAACCCAACCAACATTAAAATTTGTATGTGGTCATCCATGTCATATCATAGTGCAATGCATGTCAAGAAAGAAAGAGAGAGTGTGAAATACCAAAAGAGTTTCAAAATGTGTCAAATTAATTATAAAACTATGTGCAACCAATGTGACACTTATTTTAAAATGAAAAAAAACCCTAAAATAACCTATTAGGATATGATTTATTCATTAAAGTGAAGAATTACATAGAATGGTAGGGCCAAAGCTAAATACCATTAAAATGGCTTGTAGGAATTGGCTATCTAATCATTTTAATTTAAAATCACCTATTAGATAGATAACATGAAAATAAATAGACCATCCCAAAAGATCCATAATTTAACTAAATGGCACACAAACTTTGAATCGTAGACCAAGACATGCATATCGAGATAATAAACTTTGGTATTGATATGTCGATCATGCAAGGATTTTTATTTTTTCTTCTCAATTCCTTGTCTCCAGTGTGCGAGGAAGTGTGTTTCATCTAGCTAAAGTAGAGTGTCTATGTATGATTGTAAGGAATACTCATTATCTAATCTACCAACATACATAATATGTAAAGAGGGCACAAGAAACTCTATCGACAAAATTACTTCAGCATCAAAGACAAGATTAAAAGGAGTATTTTTGTTCAACCTTTTCTATGTGTTCTAATATGCCCATAAGATAATGGAAACTTGATCATCCCAATCAATGCAATCAATGTTACAAGTCTTGGTCAATGTGTAACCTAGGATCTTGCTGAATGCTTTAGTTGTGCCATTAGCTTGAGGGTGGTATGGCATGGTTTTATGGTGCATAATCATGAACATAGCCAAGAAGCTGTGCATTTTTTCATTGAGGAAGTGAATGTCATGATCACTTGTTAAACTTAAAGGGCATTCATACCTTGTGATGATAGTTTCCCATAGAAATCTAGCAGAGGTTGTAGAATAGGATTGAAAAACGAGTTAGTTTATGCATTAGTACATAAAACAAATAATAAGCATAAATAAAATAACATATTAAGCCTAATCCCTTGAGGGGAATGGATCAATGAAATTAAAGAAACTAGATAGGAAAACACAATTAATGTCTTCCCTAAGTGACTCTCCTCCAAGATTAGTCTATTAATCATGTTTGTGCCTAGATTTGGTGCTCCAATTCTTTGTCAATGTAGTAGGACAAGCTCCTTCAACATATCTCCTTGCACTAATAGGTTTTCGATCTTGATTGGGTGAAAATATAAGAAGGTTTGAATTTTTCTTGTGATATTTTGGCATAGTTTGATTACATCTAAAAATTCTTAATGGTTATGATTGTGGCTCCTATATTTATAGTTTTCCAATTAACCCCAACCCATGCATAATTAATCTTGGGTTAGGGTTGGGGGTCACAATGCATTTATGTTTTGGGAGAATGGGGAATTAATAAGGCAAGGTTAGCCTTAATCCTAATATATACCCCATTTATGTTGGTATTTCCCACCTTTGACTTTGAGGCTAATGACATCATCATGACACCACATTTTTAAATATTTTTTGAATTATGAATTTCCAATATTAGATATTCATTAAGTTTCCATTATTTTTTCACTTAAGCTTTTAATCTGATTTATTTTTCTTAATGATTTTACTTAGTCTTTTTCTATTTTTTGGAAATTGGATGCTTATTTAATCAGAATGGTCAAAAACATCAATTTTCTTGGTCATGTTTTGAATGGAAGTGAACTGGAGGAAGGTGATAATTATGTATAGGTTAATGCCCCAATTAAGGATGCCTTGGTGTAAATTGGCACAAACACGTGATGTGTGTAGATGAATAATAAGATTTAAGTGATTGAGAACATTAATTTGCTATTTCAAAATTTTACCAAAGATAAATTAATATATGATTGTGTATAGGGTAATTCCCTGATTAAGAACATATTAACATGGTTCAATACTTGAACATGATGTGTGTAGATGAATTAAATCATTTTAGTGATTTTGGTCTAGTTTGTGCATTATTATGTAAAGTCATTTAGACTTGTGATTTTGGCATGGTAGTGGTAATAATTGGATGTATACAAAAATTTTAGTAGTATAATTGTGTGTGGGCATTACTTTAACCTAGTGTGTGAGATAATTTGAGGTAGTAATGATGTAATGCACATCTATTTATTATTAAACTAGTTAAATAGGCCTAATGAAATTAATAGCCCAATTCTCAAATGGTTCATGGAAAAGTATTAGATGAAGAGGCATATAATCCATTCAATTTGGTTTACCTATGCACTAGGAGATATCACATTAGCGTACCTAAGCTTTGGCATATTTGAATAAGGTGGGGCACCACAATCTAGCTAGTAGAAATTTTCATGTTGTTGTATCACCAACATAATGTCCTCCTATAACACCCTCATGGACCTCTTGAAGGACTTCCACACAATCATGTTGTATTAAAAATATTTTTAATACTTCATCCTGACCAAGTTTACATAGGTCTCTACTAATAAGCTGGAAAGGAGAAACACATACAGCTAGTTGCTTTTTTTATTGGGTGGTAATGTTATCTAATATAATACCTATTGTAATTAAAGTCATAATTTATTCTAATTATTTGAGAACATGTATATATTAGAAATGTTATAAATTAGGTAAATCATCCTCTATGGCATGCACTAGTTCACCAGATTGAACACGTGAGAGGTGGTCTAGACCAAAATTAACTTTACCTAGTTTAATGACCACAAAAAATTAAAATATTAGAAGAGGATAATCTATCAATAGATGTGCCCATGAAGTAATAGTTTATTTCACAAATACTTGAGTGATTCTTGATCTATAAAGAATAAAAATGGGGTTATCAACAAATATTGGTAAAACTTCTAAAGGGCATAAACCATAGACAAGGCCTTACCATCTATCGTAGAGTAGTTTTGTTCCACTATTGTCAGCTCCCAGCTAGAAAAATAAACAACATGATCAAGGATTCCCTCACTAGGTTGTGCTAGGATAACACCTTATACCATACCTAAAACATCAACATGTACATGAAATGGCTGGGTCTAATTTAGGAACTGGAGAATGGGTGTAGTCACTAGTTTATCTTTTAAGGCCTCAAACACTTGTTCATGTTGAGACATCCATAATAAAAAGCCATTATGTTTGAGTATCCCTTCCATCAGGGTGGATATGTTAGCATAACCTTGAATGAACTTCTGATAGTACCCTGTATGACCTAAGAAGGCACAAATCTCACACTGAGTGGTTGGTGCTAGGAGATGGACAATGACCATAATTTTAGCTAGATCCACTAATAGTCCATCACAAAAAATAATATGACCCAAAATAATCCCAAATGGTTTGGAAAAAATGTACTTCTTCAGATTCAAGGAAATCTACAACTATTAGCAAAGTTTGATCATGAGACACATATTATCATAGTGGTCATGCACTAAACCATACATGGTCCAGTCATCCAAGTTCACCTAAAGGAACTTGTGGATGAAATCCTTGAAATATTCCACCACAATGTGTGAAAACATGATCGACATAGTATTGAGGCCAAAAGGCATTACATTATATGTAAAATAACCCTAATCAGTTTAAAATTTTATCTTTATCTTATCTTCTTCATCAATTTGGACTTGGTGATAGATATAAAAGGCATCAGTAAATGTGTAGATCTCACACCCAACAACACCTTCCAAAATTTCCTCGATGAAAGGTATTGGGAAAGGGTATATTACACATACCACATTGAATAGCCTATAGTCCACACAAATTAAAATGTGACCATCCTTCTTGATGTTGATTACCATGGGACTAACCCATTTAGATTCACCAATGGGAGTAATAACTCCAGTGTGCAACATGCTATCAATTTCCTCTTTAACCTGAGCGTACAGATTTGGGTTCATCTGATATGGTTGTTTCTTCACTAGTTGAGTGATTTCAACCAAATTTATGTGCATTATACCTAATGATGGATGCACTCTTTTCATTTTTATGTATTTATATGGGAAAAAATCTTGATACTCATGCAAAAGTTCAAATATTTTGGTTATCTCAACATCAGACTAGTAATTTCCCATAGTGGATAGTTCAGGTGTATCATCAGTTCCAATGTTTTGTTGAACCATTTAGAGTGGCACAAAATATGGTTTTTACTTATACTATATTATATATCTGACATCACATGCCTGACAATCTCTATGTAGATTTAAGTGGTCAAATAAGGGCTCTGATTGATTACAACTAGTACCCTCATCAACTTGGTACATAACCTTTTGCTTGTCATTTTATATCTATTACCAATGGTCATATTTAGATTTGAATTATAGGTTGAACCAAGCCATGGAAGGAGTATTAGGTTCTTATAAAATAGCCAAATGGTCCTTAGTTTCACAATGCATGTATCGTATCATGATCACCCAAAACTTCTTGATGGATCACTTGTAGAGATAAATTCAAATCCATCTATGGTGTAGAAAATGTAGAGATGGAAAGCATATCATGTCGGATGCATTTATAAGTATCTGCATCTCTATGAATTTCTCAGTGAATGTACCATGCCCTATACTATGGGATTAGGGTACCATATGTTAGGAATAAAATCTTGATACTACATGTTAGATCAATGAATTATATCCTATAGTGCAAAGAAATAAATGTGGAATACAAGCTACAAAAAAGAAGAAAAGCAAGAGGACACATTACAAAAAGATTACATGGAAGCATTGTAATGTGCAAGGAAAAACCATAGGCAAAATGATAGCTTCCATACTTCATTAATAAACTCAACATCACTGTATTTTATAATAACTCCTCTATAGAAACTCTTTTAGTACTTCCATATAAATCATCAGTGCTTCCATTTGAAACATTTAGGTTATGAACCTAGCATAATATAGCCTATAGGATCCAACCTTCAAGTATGCAAGACCAAGGCTTGTATGGATCCTCTAACATGATAAATTATAATGTGATAGATAATGCATATTTATGCATTTTACAACATGAGAGAGAGAGAGAGGGAAGAGAGAATGAATAGTGGCACCAAATAAAATTGGCCCACACTTGATGTGCATGTGATCCTTAATATTGGTGGTGTCTTTATGTGCAAAAAGTCTTTAAGGCATCTTCACTTAAGACAAGAACATGTGCCATCTCCATGTGGCCCAAAAAACATTATCTCCCACACACATGTGAGGTCAATCTACTATAGTAACTTTCTTGTCTTCATTCTCTATGTGATCACATCAGTCCAAAACATGCTTGCAATCACCTTTTGACACTTTCCACACATGAAAATCATGGGGTCCCATATAAATTCAACCCACACCAATCTTTTTGTCTTTTGCACCATGTCATACCACCCATATGACTACCAAGGACAAACCCATGTGCTTTGGTGGAGTGTTATGCCCCACTCCCATCACATTAACCTAATCACTAATGGGATACCTTCCATGGGCCCCTACCACATCACTAACCAGCCACATCACCATCAGGCCACATCATCATGAATAGTGATTTTGAATAGTGATTCATGAATAGTGACTATAAATAGTAACTTCACATCCTAACATTCTCCCACTTGAAGTTAATATACATAGGCCTTTACCACACCTAAGTAATATGAAACCAGTTGCTCACCCATGTCCTATGCTACCCTAACACAAATCTAGTAGAAGTTTCCTTACACTACTAAAACTTCTCTTCCTTGACCAAGCTTATCAACATCTACTTCTCTATAGCAGATTGCAACACCGAAGTGACAAATCACTTCTCCACACCATTGAATAATCCACTAATGGGATTTAGCCATGAACCTCTCATAAATCCCATTACTTAGGAATATTTGGTCTAGTGCTCACCATAGCATTAAGAGGCATCCTACTCCTAATGAATCTAATACACATAACAACATGTCTTCTCCTCCTCTAAGATATTCTTTGGAAGACAACTTAAAATGAAAGAAGTGGGGTACATCCTTGTTATCCCATCCTTATGCATCTCCATCCTTGGTTTTCTCCACCAATCACCTTCATATCATGTGTCTTTATTGAGCCATCACAACAGTGATCATATTAGGGCCTACTTCCAACATGTCACAACACATAGGCTCCCATGAAGGTACTAACATTCTTGTAATATATGTGCGGTACCAACACCAATATGTAAAATGATTTTAATAAAATCTAGTAACTCTTTGCTTCAACTCTTTTTCTTTATCTCTTCCAAAGAGATATCACCATGTAGGAATCACGTTGCTATAAATCCTTGAACAACAACTAGTGCACATAGCACTCTTGATAGTAGTGAAGGAAGAAGATGACATAAAAGTTGATACCATACTTCTCCTCATAACCTCAATCTAACATCATGACACAAGTAGACCAATCATAGCTCTAGGGAAGTCACCACACTAATCATTGCATCACTTTACCTACCAAATTTTCTAGCCTCAAGAATGTGTCTAAAATGCATCATGCTCTACAAAATGTTTCCAAAACACCAACTCATGTGCCTCCAGTGTTAGTCCATGCATCAATTTACCTTTCTAATGCCCCACACACACACACACACACACACACACACACACACAACACTCTAGCACCCTGAGTTATATGGTTAACATAGAAATTCTCTTTATGGGAACATCAGGTCTTACTTGCTCATCTGCATCTACATCTTCCTCTTCCTTAGCTACTTCAAAATAGGTACAACTTTAGGTTTGTCTGTACCTCCTTCTTTTGGATGGATTTTTCTTCTTCATCATATCAGATAATAACATGTGGTCAATAGGATACCACATCAACACCCCTTTTGTTTATTGCTAAGAACCATAACAAGGTTATGCCTTATCTTTAATCTCCTCCAGGAGTCCAACTTGCTCCTCAAGCTTTAAAGTTACTCCATATTCAACAAGAATAATGTGTAGGCTGCTGACTTTTCTAACAAAGCTTTTCTAGCTTTCTATTTCAACTCTCCTATGGACTTCTCCTCATGAACATGAAGAGATCAAGATCTTCACCAAGAGATCCTCCACCTTGTTCCATAGAGAGATACCTACCAAAAAACAAAACCTCTTTTTTTCCTCTTTAATCTCCATTTGGTCTCCCCTCCTATCATAATAGCTTCACCTTACACACAACCAGCCAATAATAGAAAACACTCTCACATGTGGAGTTTTTCACCATGGATTAGATACCAAACTATTAGAGCCATGCATTGTTATCTTTAGAACCAAAGCTATGACACCAGATGTTAAGAATAAAGTCATGATACTACATGTTATATCAATGAAGTATATAGTATAGTGTAAGGAAACAAATTTGGAATATAAGTTACACAAAATAAAGACAATCAAGAGGACACATTACACATAGATTATGTAGAAATATTGTAATGTACAAGGAAAAACCATGGGAAAAATGGTAGATTCTAGAATTCATTAATGAACTCAACATCACTCTCTTCTATAATAGCTCTTACATAACAACTCTTTTAGTGATCCCATACAAATTACTCAATGCTTCCACCTGAGCCATTCAAGTTATGAACCAAGCATAATCAATCCTAGAGAATCCAACCTTCAAACATGCAAACCCAAATCCTACATGGATCCTCTTAACATGGTAAATTATAATGAGATAGTGAATACATATTTATGCTTTTTACAACATGTGAGAGAGGGGAGAGATAATTAATAGTGGCACCAAATAAATTTGATGCATACTTGATGTGCATATGATCCTTAATAGTGGTGGTGTTGTCTCCATGTGCAAAAAGTATTCAAGGCATCTTCACTTTAGACAAGAACATGTTCTACCTCCATGTGGCCCCAAAAATATTATCTACCACACACATGTGAGGTCAATTTTCTATAGTAAATTTCTTGTCTTCAATATCCATGTGACCACATGAGTCTAAAATATGCTTGCAATCACCTTTTGACTCTTTCCACACATGAGAATCATGGGGTCCCTTAGAAATTTGACCTACACCAACCCTTTTGTCTTTTGCATCATGTGACACCACCCATGTGATTTGGTGGAGTGCTATGCCCCACTCCCATCATATCAACCTAATCACTCATGAGATACCCTTCATGGGCCCCTTACACATCACCAATCAACTGCATCACTCACAAAACACATCACCATCAAGCCATATCATCATGAATAGTGCCTATGAATAGTGACTTCACATTCTAACATTATCCCTTTTGAAGTCAATATACATAGGCCTTTATGACACCTAAGTATTTTGTAATCATATGTTCACCCATGCCCTATAATACCCTTAAATAAACCTAGTAAAAGTTTCTTTGCACTACTAAAACTTCTCTGCCCTAGCCAACTTTTTCAACATCTACTCCTCCATAATAGATTGTAGTAATAAAGTGACAAACCACTTCTCCACACCAAAAACCAATTATCCAATGAGATTCTACCATGAACTGATAAAAATTCCCACTTCTTGGGAATATCTAATCTAGTGCTCACCATGGCATTACAAGGCTTCCTACTCCCAATGAATCCAATACATAAGACAACAACATGTTTTCTCCTCCTCTAAGACACATGGGAAGACAAATCAAAATACAAGAAGTGGAGTATTTCCTTGCTATCCCATCCTTATGCATATCAATCCTTTGTTTGCTCAACCTATCACCTTCATATCATGTGTCTCTCTTGAGCCATCAAAATAGTGATCATATTGGGGCCTTCTTCGAACATGTCACAACACATAGGTTCCCATAAAGGAACTAAAATTCCTATACTACATGTGTAGTACCAACACCAACTTGTATATTGATTTCAATTCAAACTAATAACTCTTTTCCTCAACACTTTTTCTTTATCTCTCCCTAAGAGAGATCACCATGTAGGAATCGCGTTGTTCTAAATCTTTGAACAACAACTAGTGCACATAGCACTCTTGATAGTAGTGAAGAAATAAAATGACATAAAAGTCAATACCAGACTTCTCCTCATAGCCTTTAGCTATCATCATGACATAAGTGGACCAATCATATCTCTAGGGAAGTCATCATGCTCCTTGATGCATCACTACACCTATCAAGTTTTTAAACCTAAAGAATTCATCCAAAATGCATCATGCTCTACCAAATATTGCCAAAATACCAACTCATGTGCCCCCAATGTTAGTACATGCATTAGTTTACCTGGATAATACCACAACTATATACATAACACTCTAACACCTTGAGTCATATGGTCAACACAAGTCTTCTCCTTTCAGGAACACCAGTTCTCAGTTGCTCATCTACATCTTCCTCTTCCTCAACTACTTCAATATAGGTACAACTTCAAGTTTGTTTGTACCTCTTTCCTTTGCATGGATTTTTATTCTTTAGCATCTCAATTAACAACATGTAGTAAATAAGATACTACATCAACACCCCTTCTATTTGTTTCCAAGAACCATAACAAGGTCATGCCTTGTCTTCAATTTCCTCCAAAAGAGTCAAGCTTTGTCCTCAAGCTGTAGAGTTTTTCCATATTCAACAAGAATATTATGTAGGCTATTGACTTGTTTGGTAAAGATTTTACAACTTTATCTTTCAACTCTCTTGTGGGCTTCTCCTCTTCAACATGAAGAGATTAGGATCTTCACCAAGAGATCCTCCACCTTTCTACACAAAGAGATACCTACCAAAAAACAAAAACTATTATTTTCTTCTTTAATCTCCACTTGGTCTCTCCTCTTATCATAGTAGATTCAACTTGCACACCACCAGCTAACAACAAAAAACACTCATGCATGTAGAGTTTTTCACCATTTCTTTGATACCAGACTATTAGATTCATGCATTGTTAGCTTTAAAACCAAAGATCTGATACCAAATGTTAGGAATAAAGTTTTGATACTACATTTTTTATTAATGAACTATATCCTACAGTGTAAGGAAATAAATGTAAAATACAAGATACACAAAATAACAATACCCAAGAGGATGCATTACATAGAGATTGCATGGAAACCTTGAAATGTGTAAGGAAAAACCATGTCAAAAATGGTAGCTTCCATACTTCATTAATAAACTCAACATCATTCTCTTATACAATAGCTCCTCCATAACAACTATTTTAGTTCTTCCATAAAAAAACTTAATGCTTCCATCTGAAGCATTTAGGATATGAACCAAGCATAATCTAGCCAATAGGATCCAACTTCCAAGCATGAAATCCAATTGCTTTCATGTATCCTCTATAGATTATAATGAGAGATATGATGCATATTTATGTATTTTACAACATGAGAAAGAGAGGGGAAAGAGAATGAATAGTGGCACCAAATAAATTCAACCCACACTTGATGTGCATGTGATCCTCAATAGTGGTGGTGTTGTATCCATGTGAAAAAATTCTTTAAGGAATATTCACTTTAAATAAGAACATGTGCCACCTCCATGTATTCCTAAAAACATTGTCTCCCACACATATGTGAGGTCAATCTACTGTAGTAACTTTCTTGTCATCATTACCATGTGACCACATGATTCTAAAAGATGATTGCAATCAACTTTTAAATATTTCCACACATTGGAATCATGGGATCCATTATAAATTTGATCCACACCAACCCTTTTGTCTTTTTCACCATGTGACACCACCCATGTGACTACCAAGGACAAATCCATGTGCCTTGGTGGAGTGTTATGCCCTATTACCATCACATCAACCTAATCACTCATTGGCTACCCTCCATGGGCCATTTCCATATCACCATTTAGACACATCACTCACAAGCCACATCACTAACCATCTACATCACCATTAGGCCACATCATCATGAATAGTGACCATAAATAATGCCTATGAATAGTGATTGTGAATAGTGGCTTCACATACTAACACCATAAAATGCATGTACCCATAATAGATCTAATAAAAATGTTTCATATATGCTCCAAAGTCTTTCACATTATGTTATATATTTGTCTATGGAAGTAACACCACTATAAATTAGGGTGGTATGAACACAAATACCATGGTGGAAATGATTATGTATGAATACACATAATTTTCCCCATGTAACAAATTGGTACTAATGAGTAGACAACCATCAAGTAGTTATCTCTTAAAATAGAAAGTGGATCGGATAGACCCTTTCATCCTAATTTGCATATTAAGATTTTAACTATTGTAAGTATTTCTAAACCTCCATTTGATTATAAAACCTAGGTGCTTGGTCCAATTGTAAGGATGGTCCATCCATCAGGCATCTAAAAATGAGGCAAATAGTTATATGGCACTAAAGAATTATGGAGAGGAATCTAGGTGGATTTATAAAGTAAAATATATGTACTTTTTTACATCATATGCACCTTGATCCCATTGGTTGTAAGAGACATTGGTAGTTTTAGAAATAGATTGAGCGTCTTCCCATCACAATATGCTTTCAAGTGTAGGATCTGCATTTTCATGTCCTTGAGCAGTAATGTTATAAATCATATTAACATCCTAATCAACATCAATGGGTTACATAAAGGGGGGTCCTTGGTTGTTATTTATAGGTGTGATTATGCACTAAGTGTCATTCTCAAAGCTAATATACCTCTTCTTGAAATGCAAGTCATCATTATATGTATAGAACCAAAGTCAACCTAAAAGACTAGGGAAGTCAATAGCTTTAGTAAGTTTGATTACCTCAAAATCACCCTTGACCATGACTCCCAAGATGTTGATGGTGACATCCTTAAGAATGCCTATGGGTAGTACACAAGTCTTATTGGCCATGAACAAGACATGTAGGGAGGGTTGCAAGGTTGGGCTCCCTATTTTTATATAGGTGTCTTTGGTTAGAACATTAACCTTCATGCCAATGTCCATCAGGATGTCATATTACATCCAACCATCAATGGATGCATTGACAAGGGTCTCTTTGTCACATTTTGGGTTTGGTTGTATATGGGTCTCTTGTAGTCATGCATGGTTAAAATGATGGTATTCTAATGTCTTTATCATTTGTTGTCATAACCACTTCTTGAGGAAAGGAATGATGTCTACATAAGGAAGAGTTTTCACATCTCTCAGAACTCATTATTCCTTGATTTTATGGGTACCATATATCTTTACATTTTAGCCCACATTTTAACATCCTTATCCTTTCAGAATTCAATTTCACCTTACAGTTCTTGGACTAAGGTCATTATGTCATGTAACATCTTTTACTATCATTGAACATTGGGATAGTGTTACACATGAGGTTTTCACGTTGAACCTTTTTAGTAGGTGGATTTGAAACTAGTTGGGAATTAGAACCACTCCATGTAGTAATATTAACCTTAAGTCTAGATGGTGGAGTGGTAGGGCATGGTATCCACTGAGTATTATGAGTTTTTACAACATGTATCATCCTAACACCCTTCTTATTTCATTATTTAGTAATAAAAGCATATAAATTAGGGAATTCTTCAAGGTGATGTTCATTTTTACAAAAGGCATAGGTTGGATAAACTATGTAGTCACATTGGTAGTGGTTTAGGGAAATGCACTTGTAACATATAGTAGGTGGAAAATGACCACCTCTGCATCTATTTCCATGTCCTTGACCTATGAAATATCAACCAAAAACATCCTCATGGTTGTTAGCTATGTAAGTCTAGTATGTACCCCATGTGCATGCTTCATAAATTTCATTAATGACTCGATAGTCATTAGTATCATACATATATGCATCATATATTTTATAGTATAGTGACACTTTAACTTAGGTGGTGCATTGAAGTAAGGGTAACTCCTTATATCATAATCTTCATTTCAAATCTCACAATATTATTTTAATATGACATTAACATTCCTCCATGGTTAGTTATTCCTATTATGGGATTCCACTTCGCATTCAAATAAATTCATATAAATGTATTGAATGTATGTGTGAATAGGCACATCCAAGTGTAATGGATGGGGAACACAATGCCCATACTTCCATTATATTAATTTGTTATTTTTTGTGTTTTTTATTATGGGTATTATGATTATTGGTGGGATTTGAACCTGGGTCACTATGATATTAATGCATCTATTTTAACCATTACATCATAATCTAGGGGATAATGAATTGTTAAATATTTGATTGTGTTTACCAAGCTTCAACCTTGTGACCTATTGTCTATGATAATGCAATGATTTCACCAATCCATTATCCTTCACAATTATATATTATTAGAATAGGAGTTACATGATTTGGGAATAATATCATGGAATCAACTTTGATAGGTCATTATTGGTTAAAATTATCCCTTTTTAGTCTAAAATTTTATCGATTAGAGAATAATCAGACTTTATTGACCCTAATTGGTCATTATTGGTCATGATCAACCCTTATTCTTAGTCCAAAATTTGGTCGATTATATCCTTCATTAACCTTAATTAGTTATTAGTTTCAATAGCCCTTTTTAATAAAAGATTTGGTCTATGGAGGGGATACTTACACATAATTGAACCTTTTTTATAATTAACCCTTATTATTGTTAATATTAGTTTATTTGGAGATAATTGTACCTTTGATTGACCTTAATTTATCATAATTATCCCTTTTTAGTACAACATTGTTCAATTTTGGTATAGAAATATCTAATTGACCATAATTGATAATTATTAATTACAATTAGAAGGCCATTAATCAATTTAGAATGCCCCAAAATATACAAAAGGACCATTAGTTTACCCAAAACAAACACCAAGTTTACATTTGCACCCTAAAAACCTTAGATTCAATATTAAAATATTGAAAGTGACCAAGTAAAGATCAAATTAGATTTTGAAAAGTTATCTCCTAAAAATTTGAAACCAATTCTAGAAGATGTAGAGTGACCCTAATTTCTTGTATTTACTAAAATAAAATATAAAAGTAACATAAATGATAATTTATTATATAAGAACAAGAATGTAAAGGATAAATAATATATTTTTTATATTTGATATAGTATAATAATATAAATGATAAATGTAATATATATAAATAGTACACTTATAATTAACATTTTTTTGGTAAATACATTTTTTTTTAGACTTGAACATAAGGAATTACTTAAACAGTTGTAACTCTTACACAATATTTAAATCAATAATGTGTGCATGTTTAGTCTTCCTAATTATCAACCCTAAATGCATAATTATGTAATTTCCCAAAATTTGCATGTAAGTTTTTATCTTTTTATCCTTTTGTCTTAGTGCACTTATGTATGAGTCCATGACACTCACATAATGAATCGGCATTAAATTTACTAGATAATGACTTTGATGGATTTGATTCTCTAATGAGTGACAAAGTAATCATATTGCATTCAAGCTTTTTTAGAGATTTCACCCAACATTGTAAATTTTTTACATTCTATTTTTTACAATAATATTGGCCTATTAGATGGTTGATCTATAAAATTCACTACATTTATAGCATCACTCTTAGGTTGACATACATTTTGTTACTTTTTATTGTGAATTTTATCTTACCTTGTAATTTTGATCCACTAAAGGTCAAGGCATTGGCCCCATATTTAAGCATATTGGCCTCTAATTGATGAGTAATTCATCGATGGATTGGTAAGTATTTAAAACCATTATGTCCTTAATAATTATAAGTAATATTTAGAAAAAAAATACTTTGGATTTTACTATCAAATAATTGACGAGTAATTTATTTTGTGCTACAACCCCCCAAGTTGTACTTCGAAATTATAGTAATTTTTTCTTTTAAATAACAACTAACATTCATTCATTACATAAAATAAAATAATAAAATGCATATAAACCATAATTAAGAACAATAATACTTATCATTCAAATACCACATACAATATTTATCTTACACAACTCCAAAGAAAGTAAATACCATAAGACACAGCTACGACTGGTCCACTATTAGAACAACTATTGTTCAAATAGAATCAAACATAATTATTAAATTTACATTTCCTTTAGGCATCCAACCTAATACAATAAATACATACTAAGCTCTTTGGAGCTCGAATTGATCTAACTCGTGTATTGTTGATAATCACAAATGTCATCTCTAGGTAGTACTGTAGTGGGGAAAGAGATCATCATCTAAGCATTTTTCCACTCCAACCATAGACTAACAATCCCCCACATAATCCTTTATCAGTAAATTGCACTCCCTTCATGTATAGGTATATATAATGGTGTGATAATGTAATGAGACATGCTAGTACCCTGTGTGCTTGTAAGATTTACTACTAAATGATGTCTATCATAAAGAAAGTACATTTCAAACATGATATCGCATAACATACAAATCAAACATATGAAATGATAATGTACATCTAACATTACTTTGGCAAAAAAATTCAAATAACATATGATCATCATGATTAGTCAACTTCATCACACACCACTTGATCGAATTATCCAACATTAGTGGTGCTAGCTAGGCTAGTGGAATTTGTCTCACTACCTAATAGCATCATTAATGCGAACTCATATATATATATATATATATATATATATATATATATATATATATATATATATATATATATATATAACTCAAAGAATCATATAGATTTCTTCTTTCTTAGAAATAATATCACGTCACATGCTATACATAAGAATAATCAAAGTATACTCTTATCAATGCATGAATGAATCATACATTATTGTTTATCTCAAACATGAATCAATGCCTATAGTTCATATTACCCGAGTATGTTTCACATTCATATTAAACTAAACATTTTCAAATACTATAATAAGATCCAAAACTACATCCCATGATATCCTATAATCTCATAATCTAGTGTTCTAAGGCACAACTACTAGTTTTTTCACAATTAGTTACACTAAGTATTCATAGATACATGGAAGTATATGCTTTTAATCAAGCAATCATAAATGCAATAACACAAGTCATACAAACACAAAAAATTCTAAATCAGCATTTGTTTACATTAAATACTACAAAACATACTGATCAAGAATAACCAACACATACATTTAATATGTCAATGTAGGTGAGAGTCCAAACATATAGCTACAGTATGTACCATCTGGGCATGTAATTTTTAAGTTGAAGATTTATATGATATCCCATACTATCAAAACTCATTATGTATGAGTACCCTACTCAAAACATGATCACACAATCTTACACTATAATTAATATAAGCAAGTATAGGGTTATACCACTTGAGTATACCCTAATTTTTACTATGTGATAATAAATAGATGAAGACATAATTTCTATGTACACATTAATATTATTAAAAATATATATCTTGCACATAAGTTTTCATCCTAAAAGAGGATACAAACTTGATCCTATCAACATGTTTGAATAACCCTATTGTGCTACATATAAACTATTTGCTTTAACTAGGATTCTAAGCAAAGATATAGTATAGATTTAGATCATATATGTTTATCTATCCAAGGATATAATATTAATCACACAGGGTAATAAAATTACCAAAGAAATATCTATCATTTTTATTATTTACAGAAAAAATAGTGATATTCTTAAAACTATAAAACTCTAAGCACAACCATCAAATGAAAATGGCTTAAGGATAAATGGTCATATCTCAAAACACTGATTGATTAAAGCTCACCAATTAACCTGACATAGAATAGAGGGTCTAAATAAGGTTTGAGAAAAATTGTTTCATATAATATTATTCTTATTATCAATATTTTACTTGAGATATGGGCATATTGTCTAATGTCCTAACAAGTTATTCAATAATAAGCTTATGTATAAATATATTTCTATTTTAATACTCCTTATACTCAGTTGTTTCAAAATACTTATTAAATACTTATCTACTAACAAACAACTATTCTAAATCCTCATATGGATCTCATGATAATTATGATCATTATTAAAATATACTACTTACACCACAAATACAAAAATCCAAGGTATTTAAAGTTCTACAAAACATTTGATATTGCATTTAAGAATAACTTAATTCCTTATTTAAAAGACTTTGTGGTTTTTATTATATATATCTTAACATTTTTTTTTTTTTTTTTTTATTATTATTATTATTATTATTATTATTATTATTATTATTATTATTATTATTATTATTATTATTATTATATTTGAATAGGTATTGCATTTCTTTTTATCATTCAACTTTCATTAAAATAAAGACATCAACATTCTTTAAACAACTCAGCCATTTCTATATTAGATTAAACATTTCAACATAACATAATGTTTTAATATTTATACTCAACATTTAGGTATAATTTATTAGATTTTAAATAATAAATCTAGTATTTCAAAATAGAGACTTGGCTATCTCATTTAAGGCTAGGCATTCCATTATTTCCACTTAGTGCTTAATATATGTAAACCGTAGTCTTTTTAAAAAAAAACTACGGGTAATAAAATATACGCGGGCATATCCATGGCATTTTATATATTTTATACTCAATGGTTAATTATAGATTTAACATTACCAAAATGGATTCAACAATTCACAGTGACCTAACCTTTTCAAAATGATGACTTGGCATTGTAAAACTTAAACTTGGTGCTTTAGGGATATAAATTGGCATTTTAATTATTTGAATCAACATAACTTATAATAGAGATAGCTATCAATTAAATACCTAGCACTTTATATTTTTTACTTAGCCAATATATAATTTAAATACCTAGCAATTCAAAAGAAAGGATTTAGCAAAACATTTCATTAACTTCAGCTTTTTATAATATTAAGCTTGGTGTTTCACTTTAACTACATGGTGTTTTAATATTTAGCATGGTGTCTCAATATATAGCTAGGTGTCTCTATATTATTCATTGCATTTTAATAATAGTCATTAGTTCATCATTTAATCCACAACATTTTTAAGGACCTAGAATCTCATTTACATGTCCAAGCAATGGCATTTTAAAAAATATATAAATTTAGTGCTTTAATTATTTACTCAGCTTATTATGTTAATGACTCAAATTTATAATATAAATTTGGTGTTCAGTTTCAAAACTTGGTTCGGTATCCCATGTAATTAACTTAGTATTCTAATTTGTATGTTGAATTCAACCATAATTTAGCATTAATATGAAACTAGGCGTGTTGAATTAGAGTCTAGGCATTATGTTTTAAAGGCTCAGCTTTCTATAAGACGTAATCCAAAAACTATGATATTAAAATGCTACCTTATCATAATGAAAACACAGTCAAAATACTAGTTTAGAATTTAAGACACTGCTATATTTATAATATGCAGTCTAAAAAGAATAAAGCATTGCAATATAATAATAAAATAATAAAATATAAAATGTTGCCAAGTATTTATTAATTCTTATAAAAAAATCTATAATTTAAAAGAACAGGTGATCCATTTATCTAAAACATAGGTCTAAGTTACTTGCTCTAAAAAGAACACAAACTCATATAAGTATATAAGTGTTTACCCAAAAGAATGACATGTTGACTATCATAATTGGAACACTGACCTCTAGAATATAAAACAAAAGTCTAAAAAAATTGTGAACACTCAATTCTATTAATAAATAAACTCAGATCAAAAGGATTATATCTACTCAAAGAAAAACGTAGCTATAAACTAGACACAACTTATTATGACATTATACGAGGGCTTTAACAAGGCATTTACAATAAAATAGCTCAATGGTAATATACAACATTTACCAATATATACATAGATAACACGATTTTATTATCAAAATATGCATTCTACAAATAATCTAAAGACAAAACCTACCTGCATATGAACACATATGTTGTATGCCTCTCTCTTTTTTTTCTCCTCTAATTTCAAGAGGCTTCAATTTATAAAAACTAAACCTCCCTCTCAAAAGTTGTGCCCCTTTCATGCATGTTAAAATTCTCTTAATTTCTGCCCTATGCATGCTAATCTACTCTTCTTCTAAATTTACTAATGTACCTTGTTCTTTCTTTCACTTTAGCTTGCCAAACTAATATCAAAACATGATAAGTTGACTAAAATAATAATAAAATCTATTTTCTTAATTTTTAAGTAATTTCCTACATGTAAATTCAAGATTAACTTAAATTGCATTAACTCAACTTTAGAATATTAAGATAATTCTATTTCCATGCAAATAATCATTACTAGGATAATTATTTATTTAACTAATAACTATTTAAATTATTAATTACCTTTTATAATAAGATAATAATATCTACATTAATAATACCTTTATAGCAATTAATATTTATTTTGTGAATTTAAATTCAAAAATGAAAAAAATTAAAATAAAGTAATCTAATTCATATCCACACACAAATATAATCACAAACAATAGTTCTTAATTACACATTATTATTTTATACATATCATTTAAAATCTAATATGTGTGTGTAGGGTCACTAGTAATTCACTTTGATATTCCTCCAATCATTTCATCTAGCCCATCCTCTTCAATGATTCTCTCCCTCATAAATCTCTAAGGGTAGGATCTATCCTAAATCTACCTCAGAACAAGTAAGTAGTTAGTTTGAGTCATCATCTAATTAATCATTGATGCAAAACTAACAAATATACATCATTAATATACAAAATTATTAAAATATAACTATCACATAATATATACTAATCAAAAATATCACTATTTAATTATAATATATGTCAAAAAAATTCAAATCAAAACAAAAGTAATCAGATATTAACCATAATTTAATCAACAGATTAAAGGTTTATTTGTCATAGGGTGAAATCAAGATGTAACATTTTGATCATAGTATTAAAACTAAGAACATACTCACTAATAGTCTATTTTATCCTTGTTTAATTTGATCAAAAATTGAGATAGAATATTATCAACTAATGTTGTCAAAGTATATACATGTCCACATTTAGGGCATAAAATCAATCAAGTGTATAGTCCTTGAAGTTTATTGGAAATAGATTAGTTTATAATTTATTATTGTGAGCAAAATATAGGTAAGAGGCATAAAATGATCTAATATGGTGAGAAGGGTCTCATTTTTCATTAGATAAATCAAATTTTGACATTAAAAAGCCTATTAAGAAAGGGTATGAACTTGTGCTTCATACGTGCTAGGCCCTATCCTTGATGTTTAGTGCATTCTCAACCAATTGTTGGTACTGCTATTCCTCAGGCAATAATCATGCTTATAAAATTTTATTTGGTCATTCCAAGTTGAAAAAAAACCCATTAGTGATGGGACTGGTGGCTCTCAATTTATTCAAAAATTCATGGCAAACATCCATGGCCTTGGTGAACTACATGGTAACCCATAGTTTCTCTTATTTAGGAACCACCATGTTTTTACATTTCTTCAACAAAATATCCATGAGCATCTCTAATTTATTAATTGATTCACTAGTAATGGAAACTCCATCCACAAGTGCTAGTTCACTTCTAAACTTTTTTTGGCAAAGGTCCAATGTCATAAGCTGAGCCACTTTTGCTACATCACATTAATACTGGAGTTATTAAATTTCTTCTTCAATATTGTGCTTCATTTCATGCTCTTAATATATCCTAATGACCTCCCAATGTTTATAATGAATCTATCTAACATCATGACCATTGAGAATGTTTTAGATATAAACATCTAAGGTAAACTTGATGAGGGTTATACCTAGCTGTGCCTAAGAAGAACTCATTAGACTTACCCAAAGTGTATCTAGAACATTAGCCACCTATAGGATTATGTTAGTGGTGTCCATTATAAGCTCAAACCATTCTTCATTATGATATACTTCCATTATAATAGACATTTCATGTCAAGTTTATTCCATTGACTTATGCTTGGGGAAATAACCAAACAAATATAATTATTTGTTTGATGTGTCTTGTTAGAACACGACATGAATAGGGGTTTCCTGATTTGTTTGTTGATGTTACTTCACCTCCTTCATAGGTTCCTTTCCATTTTTGGGGTTACACTCTAGATCAGTAATTTCAAGACTCATATTCCCATTATTTATTGATACCTTTGCCAAGGTACTCTATACAAGGGCCTTCCCCTCTTTATAATTTTTCAGGTTGTGGACTCTCCATGTCCATTTTCTACTCATCAGTAGGTTGTTCTTCATTGGGACATGTAGGCTATTCTTTATTGGGCTTAGGAGTGGGTTCCTTGGTAGGTTGTGCATCTAGAGATGCCTTAATTGTGTCTAAAATCACCACTTATGGTGCTTCCTACTTGGGATCTATCTGGGTAGCTAGTTGTGAAGCAAAATCTTTTTATTCTACAGGTAGCTCTTGGGATCTTATTAGTGATGGGGTTTACCTTTATCATTTAGGCATAGCCTTGGGCTACTATTTTTATGACCTAATTAAGTTGGTGGCCTTTGGTCTTGGCTTTTTTTCCTTCATGCATGCCATTTCTTATACGCTTGTTTGTGGTTGAGGGGGGAGAAGTTCGTTTTCTTCCTCTTGGCTTATTGATGTTCTCTTTTAGGGCCTAAGCATATATAAAACCACCTAGATCTACCCTTAAATGACTATCTTGTAGGATTAAGATCAGTGTTATTAGTCTCATGTCATTGTACATATACATGCCTCCCTGAATAGATGTAGATATTACAAAGATTATGAATCTCAATGTCAATATTTTCTACATCAATATTTATAGGATACACATTCTCAACATGATTTAGAGAGTCCATAAAATATTTGGCAGTGAATGTGAAGGGTAACTTGAGTCATGGTGACAAGTTGTTAGTGCCTACCATCCAAATTCATGTGAGGGAGTAGTTTTGCTTTATAGTAAATGTATTATAGGTTCCCATATGCACATACAACTCCTTGGGTATGCATCAGTTATTCCCAAATGCCTCCCTCATGCCATCAAACCAGCTCTTCATATTTTATTTGTAGGAGGGTGAGATGGCATCGAGGTAGGTGAATTATTTATCCATTTCAATAGGGAACTTATGATTTGGTGGGTACACCAACTTTAATTCCTTTCCATAATAATCTAGGATGTCAATTTCATCAAAAACTAATAGTAACTTATAATTTCACCCCAAGGTAAATTATGATTAGGTAGGTGATGTGCCTTCTCAACATCCTATTCAATTTTATCAACAAAGTATAGGGAGTAATTATAATTTGTTTCCTTGATCATTTGAATGGTGACATAGAAGTGGGCCATTCCACCTCCTTCCACCTATCCACATCTCCCATATTGGTCATGGCTAAGTGCATGACCCCTTGAATTATGACATTTATCAATATCATGATGTATATGGCATGGCGTTCCTTTTTATATTTTATTATCACCAACATTTTATCTATTATTTCATGATCCCCAATATTCATGTCAACATCAACTCCATAATAAAGTAACCCCATTACTTTACTGATCTACTTAGGGGTGATTCTCATTTTGTGCCCAATAAAGTAGATGTAGGCTTCATGAATGCATGAAATTATAAAATGAACCACCTCCTAAAGATTTCAAAAATAAGGTAGCTGGAAGAGTTGGATCACCCACACATCTTGTAATAAGTTATAGACCATGAGATCATAGGTGATCTCATTCCAAGATTTTTGGTGCTCCACCTAAAATTCCTATTACAAGTCGAGTTCATTTCTAAACTGTCGATGATTGTAATTGAAGACTTGATAGGTGGAGACCTTTGAATCCTAATCATCCAAATGTAGAACTATATCTTGGTACTAAATTTCCTTAATAAAAATGGGAGAGGGTGGTGGTGTGCTAGAAATATTATTTCCTACATGTGCCATTTATGGTTCTTTTCCACTAGATTTTACTTCCTCAAACATTATGGGATCCATGCCTTATGCATCATGTTTACTAGATACTTATTCTTAGATATAGATGGGAATTCCATCTTACACACCCTCATATTCTTCTACTTCAGGAATGGTTAGTAATGGCTCTCTATTCCTGTTAGACCTTTTCTTTAGTTGCATCACCAATCAAGGTCGCCAAATGTTAACGTGTGGACAACCAACTCTCTTGAATGAATACATTTTGATTATTTTGCATCTAGACTTAAAATTCTTTGGATTAATAATTCATCCTCCTCTAATTATGGATTTTATGCCTACAACCTACAACTTTATCATACCCATTCCTATGGTTGCTTTACCACTTCTTTTGTTGAATGTTTTTCACCACAATATTTACTTCACATTTTATCACTGAATCACTGCATAAAATCCTTATCTTGTCACTTTTTCATGCTTTATTTGAGCTCTATAACAGCTTATAATTTTTTAATAAAATTAAAAAGGGAAGGTCTTTCTATCTTTTATAGTCTACCCCAAATTTTCACATTAAATCCTTCACACCATTTTCCATCACTTCAACCATTTAATGTTTAACAACATGCCTTAGTGTTCATTTTACATGATTGCCATTCATACCACTCCATCATTAATAAATTCATGTCCCATCCTTTTCAAGTTGATACATCTTTCCCAAAGTTCATGCCAACTATAAAAATTCAAATTTCCTAGTTTGTTTAGAAGAAACTACCTTTTCTAATTTAACTCACTTCTATAAAAAAATTTCCTTTATCATTTTTATTCCTCTTACCAAGGTCATGCACCACTTCTTGTGCACCTCATTCTATCTCTTGCACATGCATCCCTCATGTGCCCTATTTTGTTTACCCCATTTTATTCTAAGATATTTGATCTAGGATTGTTTTTCCATTGTTTCCTTCATGTGCCTCCTCTTGTGCACTTTTCTTATAGGTTCCTCTTGGACACTTCCTATCTTAAGTAGCTTATCTCTCCTTAAAACCCATCCCACATTAAAATTTGTGTGTGATCCTCCACATCATATCATAGTGCAATTCATGTCAATAAAGAATGAGAGATCATGAAATACCAAAAGAGTTTTAAAATGTATAAAATCAATTACAAAAAGAATAGAAACCAATGTGACACTTATTTAAAAATGAAATAAATCCTAGAATAACCTAACAGGATACACCTTATTCACTAAAGTGAAGAATTACATAGAATGGTAGGGCCTGAGCTAACTATGATTGAAATGGCCTAGTAGGAATTGACCATTTAATCATTTCAATTTACAAGCACCTATCAAATAGATAACATGAACAATAAACAAACCATCCCAATAGATCCATACTTTACTTGAATGGCACAGAAACTTTGAATCATATACTAGGACATGCATACTAGGAAGAAAAATTTGGTATTTATGTATCGATCATGCGAGGCTTTCTATTTTTGATTCTTATCTCCTTGTCTCCAGTGTGTGAGGAAGCATGTTTCATCCAACTAAGCTAGAGTGCCCAGGCATGATTGTAGGGACTCCTCATCATCTAATCTACCAACATGCATAATATGTAAAGAGGGCACAAGAAACTCTATTGGTAAAACTACTTCAACATTAAAGACAAGATTAAAAGGAAAACATTTTGTTCAACCTTTTGTATTTGGTCTGATATGCCCATAATATAGTGGAAACTTGATCATCCCAATGAATGCAATTGATGTCACAAATCTTGGTTAGTGTGTAACTTAGGATCTTGTTAAATGCTTCAGTTGTGCCATTATCTTGAGAATGGTATGACATGGTTTTATGGGGCATAATCATGAATTTAGCCAAAATGATGTGCATTATTTCATTGAGGAAGTGAGTGTCATGATCACTTATTAAACTTAAAGGGCATCCATATCTTGTGATGATAGTTTCCAATAGAAATATGGTGGAGGTTGTAAAATAGAATTGCAAACAAGCTAGTTCGTGCATTAGTACATAAAATAAATAATAAATATAAATAAAATAACATATTAAGCCTACTCCCTTGAGGGGTATTGATCAATGGAATTCAAGAAACTAGACAGGAAAACACAAGTAATGTCTTCCCTACGAGACTCTCCTCCAAGATCAATCTGTTAATCATGTTTGTGCCTAGATTTGGTGCTCCAAGTCTTTATCAATGTAGTAAGGCAAGATCCTTCAACATCTCTCCTTGCACCAATAGGTCTTTTCTCCTAATTTGGTGAAAACATAAGAAGGTTTGAAGTTTTTTGGTGATATTTTAGCATATTTTTTTTGCACCTAAAAAAGCTTAATGGTTATGGTCATGGCTCCTGTATTTATAGTTTTCCAATTAATCCCAACCCATGTGTAATTAATCTTGGGTTAGGGTTAGGGGTCAAAATGCATTTATGTTTTGGGAGAATGGGGCATTAATAGGGCATGCATATCCTTAATCCTAATATTTACCTTATTTATGTTGATATTTCCCAACTTTGACTTTGAGGCTGATGACATCATCATGACACCACATTTTCAAATATTTTTTGAATTATGAATTTACAATATTGGATATTCATTAAGTTTCCATGGTTTATTTAGTTAAGATTTTAATCTAATTTGTTTTAATTAATGATTTTACTTAGTCTTTTTGTAATTTTTGGAAATTGGTTGCTTGTTTAATAAAAATGGTCAAAACCATCAATTTACTTTGGTCATTTTTTGACTAGAAGTGAATGAGAGAAAGGTGATAATTACATCTAGGGTAATGCCCCAATTAGGGATGGCTTGATGTAAATTGGCACATGTATGTGATGTGTGTAGATGAATCATAAGATTTTAGTGGTTGAGAATATTAATTTGCTAAGTCAAAATTTCATCAGAGATAAATTAAAAATAAATCTAATGATTGTGTATAGGGTAATTCCCTATTTAATGACATATTGACATGGTTAAGTACTTACATGTGACGTGTGCAGATGATTAAATCATTGTAGTGATTTTGTTCTAGTTTGTGTATTATTATGTAAAGTCATTTAGACTTGTGATTTTGGCATGGTAGTGGTAATAATTATATGTCTACAATGGTTGTAGTAGTACAATTGTGTGTGGGCATTGCTTCATCCTAGCATGTGAGATAATTTATGGTAGTAATGATGTACCACACATATGTCTATCACAAAACTAGTTGAATGGGCCCAATGAAATTAATATCCCATTTATTAAATGATTCATGAACAAGTATTAGATGAAGAGGTATATCGAATTAATCCTAAACCACACATCTCAATCTTAAGATGGATGGTTGAGGTTGCTTTTGATCAAATCCAAAAATCTATATATATGAGGCCTCACAACATCATTTCAAAAGATTTCTTGATGAAAATTTATAATACCAAATTGGTTCCAAAAGCTTCAAGCAACTAGTGTTACTATGGCAAATTGATTCCAAGCCAAGCCAAAGGTACCAAAGAGAGATGGAGGTATCCAAGCTTCCATTGTCAAGGACTTCATGAACACAAGCCAGAGCAAACCACTACTATAAAAGAATTTGGAGCATCCAAGGAAGGTGAAATACTTCTTGTGTTTGATTCCTTGATTTTTAGTTGTGTTTATCATTTGCTTTTGTTAACTAAGCTCTCCTTAATGTCTAGGCCTAGAGATGCTATGTTATTAGTGTGTTTATTTCACTTTATTTTTATTTTGGAACTAACACCATACTAACCATCCTGTTAGGGTGTGGAGCTAAAAGCTTCACCCGGATGCAAGCATGGAGGAGGATTGCAGAGTCACAGTCACCGACATCGGCAGGCCACACCGACGTCAGTCAGGGTCAACAGAAGATCAACCAACATTGGCAGAGGATCGACCGACGTCGGTCACCTCCAGGAAGACAGGGACTAACGTCGGTCACCTGTGCAGTTCCAGAACTGCTGTTGATGAACAGTCAGTTAAGTGAACGGACAGTTTGCATGATGAAGACGAGTTTGAAGTCTTGAGCTACAAGTCTAATTAGTGTATGCATGAGATCTATATAATAGACTCATGGGCTATATTGTTAAGTGTTGAACTTGTAGAAGAGCTATGTAGAGCTTGAAGAGTTCTTCCCATGGTGGAATCAAGTATGATTCCCCATGTATGTAAGATCAGGTATGATATGCTAGTTGCAGGATCACACATGCAAGATATCTCTGAGCTTAAGGTGAAATTAGCTCAAACATTTACCATGAAGGATTTGAGAGCAGCAAAGAAAATCCTTGGCATGAGCATTAAGAGAGATAGGAAAAATCATAGGTTTATTTTGTCTCAAGAGGATTATGTGAACAAGGTGTTGAAACGATTCAATATGCAGGATGCAAAACCAGTAAGCACACCTTTGGCTGGACATTTTAAGTTGAGTAAAGAACAATGTCCTAATTCACATGATGAGGTAGAGTACATGAGTAGAGTTCCATATTCTTCTGTAGTAGGGAGTTTAATGTATGCAATGGTATGTACTAGACTGGATATTGCCCAAGCAGTGGGAGTTGTAAGTAAGTATATGGCCAATCCAGGGAAGGAACACTGGAAAGTAGTTCAGTGGATCCTTAGATATCTGAGAGGAACCAGAAGTAGGCACTTGTGCTATGGAGGCTCAGATACTTCTCTACATGGTTATGTAGATTCAGATATGGCAGGGGATTTGGATGGCAGGAGGAGCACCACAGGATATGTTTTCACTATTGGTGGAACGGCAGTTAGCTGGATATCAAAGTTGCAGAAGGTTGTTGCCTTGTCAACTATAGAAGCAGAGTATATTGCAATCATAGAGGCTAGCAAAGAGATGATATGGATGACACGGTTCATGGAAGAGCTTGGAAAGGAGCAAGAGAGTTACAGACTATACAGTGATAGTCAGAGTGCAATCCATTTGGGAGATAAACAGCTGTGCCTGTACCCATACCAGTAATCTGTCTAATCTACATCTTGGCTTGTATTCCTCTTCAAGCTCCCACTTGAAGACAACCCACCACACTCCTTGTGGTGCTAACCCTGTGCCTGACTTTCTTCATTCTCAGCTTACCTTCTTCTGCCATTGCTATACTCCCACTCAACCAGCAACCCCTGTGAGTAACCTGTAATCAACAAACACTTAACAGATCTTGGCCATCTGTTAGTCAAACTCACTTTGAGAATGTCCAACCTCGCTCTAATACCACTTATTGGGGATCAACCAACAATTTTATTACACTTATGAAAGCAATAAACCATGGAATTAAATCAGATAGATAAGTAACTAGAATGATAAATAGCAAAGAATAAGAGATACAAGAAACCACCCTGAAAACTTGTATTAAACTCTTTACAGAAGGAATACAATTGAAGAAAATTCTTTCTTCCACACCTCTCTCAGATTTACAGATCTATCTCTAGATCTCTTTCCCTCAAGAGCTCTCTCTCTCAAGTACAATCAACTCCAACAACCTGGAATGATTCACATGTACAATTCTGTACTGTTCTTCAACATTCTACAATGTCTTACTTAATAAACTAAGAAGATCTAATCCTACATATAGAATTAGGAAACTTGAGCATGCATATACAACCAACAATTATGCCTCTTGAACAAGGGCTCTAAAAATAGTCTTACTAATAATAGAGACGCGGACTTAAGACTATGACTTAATCTCATCATGCAAACACTCGGTTCTGTCCTCAGAAATAGCTTTCTGGATGCACAGGTAATCGACGTTGGTTCCTGTCTGCTTGCTTGTGACCGACATTGGCCGATCTCTACCGACGCCGGCGTCTCTTGAACTGCACTTGACCGACGTCGGTCGCTCCTGACCGACGCCGGTGACTGTGTAAACCTGCAAACTATCAAATGTGCTCATTTGGTGAAGCTTTTAGCTCCACACCCTAACACATCCTCTCTTGAGTTTAAATTCCTATATCACATAATAGCATGCTCGATGGGACTAGATGCATCATACACGTGAAAGAGATCCTTTTGTAACTCTAAAATATTTATTTGAGCCCTTAAAACTCTTGAAAATTTATTTTCTAACTTTATTTTACCATTTTTAATTGACATAATTTTTACACAGTAACCGACATCGATAGAAATAAAAACATCAATTACTTAGCTTAACCGATGTTGGTCAATAGAATCGACATCGACTAGATCTTAGTTAGCCATATCTAATGTTGGTGGTAATAATTGATGCCAGTCACTATGTTTTTCCAAAAACATAGACTCGAGACCTATGTTTTCAAAGTTTATTATTTCAAACTCAAAAGAGCTTCAAAGCTAAAGGACATGCTAACAATTTTACTACAGGACCAAGTGGGATTTTTTCTCAAAACATGTTTAAATCATTTTTGCATTCTTAAAATTTGATTAGGAATTTTGTTTTGGTGTTTAACAAAGAATTTATGTGTTTTTGGTGAATTTTTTTCAAAGTTTACAACTAAGACCAAGGGATCAAATGAACACCACCAAACATTTCATTTGGGTTTAAAATTGAACACACTTTTCAATTCTTATTTAAAATATTTATTAGATTAATTTTGTTTGACAAAAATAGGAATGTTTCATGTATGCTCTTCCATTTATCCCCTATAGGGAACCCTTGGAATCAAAAGTGCCATTCCTATTGTAAATAGCCTAGTCCAAGGCTTAGAAAGAAAGTCATCTAAATCACTCCCCAAAAACTCTTCGAAGTTTGGGTGACCTTGAAAATGAAACTAAAGTCTTTTTACTTTCATGATTTCTTTATTTTTATGTATCTTGGCTTACGAGGGGGACTTCATCACCTCCCGTAAGTTCTTTAGGGAAGCTTTGACCCAGGGTTTCATCTCCTGACATTGACTTAATTTGGCTCCTTTGGATTTGCACACGAGACATAGTGGCACTATGGACATCACACTACACTAAGTGAATAGCAAGATGTAGTGGTTGTAAAAAGGACTAGACATTTTTGCAACAAGCCAAGTGATATAGGCCCAAAATCCATGCTTTTATTTTACATTGTTTGGCGTGAAAGTCATTATGCAATTGATTCCCCTAGATTATTTGAAAACTTGTTAGATCTTAGATAAATTCCCACTTGCCATGGTAGTATTATTGGTGCAAGGTGCACCTCAAGGTCCATGTCTCAGTACTATCATTTGAGAGAAGGTGGGGTGTAAAAAACCCTACTATATAATGTGCATTTACTTTTGGATGAACACTTAAAATCCTCTCAAATGATGTATATTGATGGATTCCAACAATACCAAGCAACATTGTCAGTTTAAGATCTAAAGGTGATTAATTAGTTGATCTTGTCTAAGTTTAAAGTCTTGTGTGGAGTCAAAACTTAGTGTAAATAGAAAATCCAAACTAAATACATAGTCCAAATTTTCCTTTGAACAAAGAGGCATTATGTTGCCAGCATGAGATCATCCATTTGCCTTGTTCAAATTTCATCAAAAGTTTGAGAGTCATATCATCCACTTTGGTGCAAATATGCTACCCAATTGAGTCTAGACCTTTAACAAAGTTTTTAATGTCCTTCACTTATAATTTAAATTCAAAATTACACCTTTACAAGTTCATAGGGTTGATGTGTTAAGTGGGTTTTCCATTTGCACTAAACTTGAGGGAACTTAGGTTTAATTTCCAATTTAGGTTGAAGGTCGTTTAAGATTCATAATCAATATCAACACTTGATATAATTAAGCCATTTTGTGCTAAACACTTGCACTTTAAGTCTATACACCATAATATTTTGGGTCAAGAAAGGTATTGTTATGCTACCAAAATTGTAGGAAAACCTTTTTGCCTTAGAAATTTTTTGAAGCAAACATTTTTATCACACCTTTTTGGGTAGTATAGCATCATTACGCTACCTAAAACATTTTGAATATTATTTCATAGACATTCATGCATAGAGTTTCAAAATTGTTCCTACATTTTTAGACCAATTCAAGTGTACTTTTGTGATATTTTGTCTAAAATAGTTATATTGATCACGTTTGTCTAGATTTTTTGTCAACAAAACCAAGTTTTATACCATTTTTTGTGAGAAAATAAACTATAGTTAAAGTGCCTTTTGTTTCATACATTATAACTAGTTGACTAGGTTCATGTCCAAGAATCAAATGCCTAGTGTTTTTTACAAGTGTTTCAAATCTGTTAGATTAAAACTTTCATCTATTTTCAAAGTCTAGATTTTGATGCCATTTGGCCAAGAGTCCTAGCACAAGCCTTATTTGAGCCTAGATTTTGAGGCCACATTTGGCCAAAAGACCTAGAAACTTTTAAATTCTTAGATTAGACTGATTTGAAACACTTCAACCTTAGAGTTTGGTATTTTTATTTTTGGTCTATTTACTTGCTTATCTTTGTGTGAATAGTGAAATGTTAGATACTTCACACTAGATTTTTTCCTCACAAATCTTTACATAAACCTTTTGATCCTTTTGAAAAATCTAGACCAAGTTGAAGGCATCATTTGTTTTAGATTTTATCCTTTTTAGAGTTTGTATAACTCTGACCTTTTATCACAAAGCATTGACTATGGATCCCAACATGTATTCCTACACTCGTAGTGACTCATGTACAATCCAGGGATTAGTAATGTAGTTACATAGGAAGAAATGGTGAAAGACCCCTATGTGGATAACATTGCTTATGAGATGGATTCTTATCACTCTTATAATACTCAATCAGGGGCATAAATCCAAGATCCATTAGCTAACTATCTAGTTAACACACCACCTTACACAGAATAGGACCAAAAATAAACCATGAAATACTTAGCCACAATACCCATAGTGGCTGAGCTAATACTTCAACCATCATATTCGACTAATATGACTTCCACGTATGATTCATTTTTTTTTTAGAGACATTTGTTAGAGAACAAAGATGAGATTTTGGTTAGAGCGATAGAGGTAGGGGCTAAGTTTCCAGTAGACTTCCCCCATAAAAATTTACCAAGTCTAGTAAGAGTACCCCACAATATCATTTACGATCAACATGCTTCTTGTAACAATCATATGGATCTAGTCCAAACAACGTACCAAGATCCTAATATATCTGATTGAATCAAAAACATCATGAAAGAGAACTTTAACCAAATATAAACAACATATCAAACCTATCTAAATCTAGCACATGATTTCAATCAAATGAATATGGTAAGTAAGCCTCTCATTGGCCTAGTTACTTAATAGGAGTGATGATAGAGTTAAATGGACAAGAGAATCTAAATTTGGGCCCATTTATATAAACTACTTCAATAGATAACCTAATGCATATGCCCATTATTAAATAGGTGTCTTCAGTCTCTACACTAAATAGTGAGCCAAATGTAGTAGATAATGTGCAAATAACATCCAGTCCTAATCAAAGTAGCACTAATACATAAATAAATAGCCAACAACATGTGCCTATAGTTAATCCTATGAATAGGTCATCATATCAAGGGATATGAGTTTTTACACCCTAGCCTCAACCAACTACTTCCTCAATCATGCAATATATGGGCTTAGGGAATCAAAAAATGGCCAATATCACACCTCAATAATAGAATGTGACAAATATTACTCCCCCTCAATAGGTAACGAGTAGTATTCCAAAATTGTAGGCATAATATAGTGTATCAACCCAAAATGGGACAAATGCATTTCCACCTCAATCAAGGGAAATAAATATTCCACCTCACTAGGTAACAATGAGCATACCTCTTTAGTCATAGACTAATATACCAATCCAAAGCCAAGCAATGACTAGTTAGCAACGTGCAAATATTGGTCAATGACAGATGTCAAATTTATAAGCCCTGTTCACTTCCTCACAAGGACTCATGTAACAAGTATGTCCCCTTATTTCTCAGGTACCTACTAAACAACCATTGGTTCAAAATGTGTCGTAAATCCAGAGACAAGGTCTTGGTCCACAAGTTCCCACTCAACAACAAGGTTCAATTAGTCAACAACATGTCCCTTTTTAACCACAACAGGGATAGTATAATTATATCCCTCCATCCCAACCACAAAATCCCCTAGGTCAAACCTTTATCACCAACATAAACTAGAATATCATGTAGCCAAATGTGTAATTTCAAGTACATCCCAATCCATGTATGTGTACTCTTGGTCCATTTTCCAACCAAACCAATATACCTTAATATGTATCTCTATCATACCTTGGACAAAGTGTTCCACTTGTGACCTCTAAACCATCTATCCAAACCCAAATTATCCCTCAAACCAATATTCCATCCAGTTTTCTATCCCAAGAATTGCAATAGATGAAGGATGTAATTGTTGCCATTTAGGCTAGGAAGCAAACCTAAAAGTTCAAATTAGATGATGTATGTTCTTATCCATCAACATGGAGTATTTGAAAATGTCATTTCCTCTAGGATATAAACTACCAAAATTTGACAAATACAAAGAGAAAGGTGATCCTAAGGCTCATTTGACCAAATTATTTGTCGCATGTAAACTAGTGGCATATAGTGACATAAACCTTTGCTTTTGTTTCCAAGGAGCTTGGATGGACAAGACTTAGAGTGGTTTTTGAAGTTACCCAAAAATTTAGTAATGGATTTTGATGATCTTTTTGATAAATTTGTGCAACACTTTTACTATAATCTCAAGCATGATATTTCATTAGTGTACCTAACACAAGTAAAGCAAAAAGCTAGTGAGAGTTTTGCAAGTTATTTACAGTAATGTAGAGCCTTTGCAAGCCATTTCACTGATATTTACCAAATAAAAAATTAGTCATTATGTTTATAAAGGATTCATCAAGATTAATTCAACTAATCAAAATCAAGGTACCAATCATGGAAATGACCAACACCCCAATAACCAAGTAAAAGCATCACAACTGACATAGGCCAATAACCACAAAAGACCAAAGCAATTCAACTACAATAAAAATGTTTTGGGAAATGGAGTAACTAAATCTCACATGTATAAACTATTTAGACATCATCTGCACCACTTTTTAAGCTTACTCCTACCCAATAACCTCTCTAACCAATGTTGTAAGTGCAACAACCAAGACATGCACAATAAATACAACAACCTTTACCATTGTAAACCACTCCTCCTAGAAGAACCATCCATGCACATCATGTCTTTAGTGACCTAGGAGAACCTATTGAATTTGTATTTTACAAGCTTGCTACCAGTAATCTGATTAGTTGGCCCATATCAAAACATTATCTATAAGGCATTCTTTATTCTGATTGGTATCGTGAAAATGAGTTCTATGACTATCATCAAGTTAATGGGCATAATCTATGAAGATGTGTCCAAACCATGAATTTAATCAATAATATGTAGGAGAATGGGGAAAAAAATTGATAATGGTGCTTCCACTTTTAATCAAACTCTTGGGATCCATCAAAAACCCTTTCCCTGACATAACAATCAATAACAGTAGAATAATCAGCAACAACAACAATGGCTAGTGTAGTAGAAAAATTAATAGTATCAAAATCAAAGTTTGAACTAGCAGAACCAACAAAATTAGTAGCAGAACCCACAATGATAGAATAATGGACAAAACCAAGGTTAGAATAGTAACAACCAACAAACCTACCATGTAGTTGCACATGACTACAACAGGGTTGTAGGTCATATTATAGGGGGTAACATTAATACCATCTCCATTAATCCTAGACCAAACACTAATCATCCTAAACCATTGCTCAACAATAATATTCATCCAAATCACATGGATAATCCTTCTTTGACCTAGGAATGCATACAGGCAAACCAACAAACTAGGGCTTCCACTTTTGGATCTTATAGTGATAACTCTTTCTTACCATGTGACCACATATAAGTGAACTGAGAACTGAGACTTATCCTATCTAGTCCCACACCAATTCCATCATTAGTTAGCAATAATGGTCCAGTATTTAATCCTAATTTTGTAGTCACAACTTGGAGGTCAAAGATTACTATCCCAGGCCCATAACCATCTACCATTTTGCCTATCATCCAACCAACTATTCAGCCTTAGAATAAACCATTCACTACTGACCAAGACAAGAAGTTTGATATTTTGTAAAAATTATAGAAGACACCAACACAAATTTCTATTTTAGATTTGTTGTGAACATAAATAATCTACAAGAACATCTTGAATGAGTTTTTGACCTAATCCACTATTGCTAGTGACATATCTCCTAATAAATTTCAAGCTTTGGTTGGACATCTAGCTCTAGCCCAACAAGTCACATTTAACCAAAGTGATATGTCTTCCCTTGGACCACTCCATAATAACCCATTATACATAGAAGTTTTTATCAGATGGCATAAAGTGAAACATATCCTTATAGACAATGGATCTGGCATCAACATAGTGTCTCTAAAGTTCATCCAGCTTCTTGGGTATACAATGATAGATCTCTAGCCAGAAACAATAACTATCAAAGCTTATGATAATCAAGAAAAAGAATCATAGGGCACCATTATTTTTCCAGTTATCATTGGGCCTTTGACACATGATACACTTTACCATGTGTTGGATCTTGAGTTATCATACAACATGCTTCTATGGAGGCCTTGGTTACATGAAATTTGTGTAGTCCCATCAACACTGCACCAATGTATCAAGTTTTCCCACTCAGGGATGGAAGTGAATATTTTAGGAGATTTACACCCATATGAGCACTACAAGCATCTTGAGGCTGAGTTTCAAATCTATAATTATTAGTATAGTATGAATCCAAGTTCCAAATAGGATAGAGGAAAAGCTATACTTATTGATCCTTCATCAGATAATTGCAAAGATCCTAATACCTTGGATTCCCTTTCCCACATGCCACCCCCTGAAGCTTCTAATCATTTCACCATTTTAGATAATGGATTAGGAGAATATGTGACCCATGATACATTTCATATTTCTAATCTTCTTCAAAATATAAAAAGCTTTGGGTGACCTAAAGTCATCCCACATATGCATTGGCAATGAAAGAACAAAGATAAGGGATCTATCACATTTGTATTAGCATTTGGCCTAGAACCAAACCCTCTTGAAGGAGATGAATCATGGTTATATAATGAAAACCAAGCTAATTTTTATAGAAATGAAAAGTATCATATTCCCAATAGGATCATGAAACATCACAATTATGGAAGAAGAGGCCTCAGACCAAATCTACAAGGAACCATCCAGCCAATTTCCATGACTATGTATGAAAGACCTTATGGACTTGGATTTAAACCACTTGGGAGTGACCCTGCACATCTTATTCAAACTCCATCACTAGTGACTAGTGATGATGATGTCGATAGTAAAGCAAAGTCTAATCATAGTTTTACCTTTGATAACCTAGCTGAAACCAACATGTTTGATAATAATGCTAGTTGTACTATTACCTGAGCCATTCATCACAATCTATTGCTATTATATTATCCCTAACTAATAGATTAAGACCATCAAGAATCCATTCTACTGATTGATGAGTTCTAGAATGATGAGGCATTCTATGATTTCGTAGGCCTTAGAGATAATGTTCTATTGTGAGATCATAAATCAGGATTCTCAATCACATTGGATCCTGTAGCCTATTTTAGAGAGCGAGTGAACACCTTTAGCCAAAAACAAATAAGTAAAGCATTGAGGTCCCAAAGCGAACACCTCTTTTAGGCACTTTTTGACCAAGGAAAAAGTAAAGATAAAGGTCAGTCTACTGGTGAGAACCTATTTCAAACACCATTAGATTGGGGTGTTTATTCTTCTTCAAATTTAGACCAGGAGACCACCAATGATGAATTTCCCTGTGGATCAGAGTTCAACTTTGAACAACAAGTATTTGATCAAATACTTCAAGAATTTTTGACTATTTTTATTACATGGTCAGATCTCCTATTAGGGGATTCAAATTCATCATGCCTAGGAGAAGTTGAAGAGCAAGTCCTAACAGAGGACCCTAACATAGTCTAATAGTTTAAGTCACTACCTACTATCCTAGAAGATAGTTCAACCCTTCTAGTTGAAGCTACAATAAAGGTAAATATCAAGACTCTATTAGACCTAAAATGGATAAAATTAGGAGTGTCTCTCACTGAGGAGGAATACGATGTCTTTATGGCTCTATTGAGAGAGTTTATGGATATTTTTACACGGGCTTATTCTAACATGCTAGGTTTAGACCCTACCTTGGTTCTACACCACCTTGTGGATAATTCTGATGTTAAATCAATAAAATAAAAGCTGCATAAGATGTATCCTCACATTTTTGTATTGGTAAAGAAATATTTGGAAAAACTCTTAGAAACAGGTTGTATCCAATCCATTGACTACTCTGAATGGATCTCTAATGTTGTACCTATTAGTAAAAATATTGAAAGGATCAAAATTTGTACTAATTTTTGAGACATCAACAAAGCTTGTCCTAAATATTATTTTTGCTTGCCTAATATCAACATGATCATTTATTCCATGGCAAGTTATGAAATACTTTCACTTATGGATGGCTTTTCAGGATATAATCAGATCAGAATAACATCAGAAGATCAGCATAAAAAAGCATTCACCACTCCATGAAGAACATTTTGTTATCAGGTGATGCCATTTGGCCTTAAGAATTTTGGATCTACATATCAAAGGGCCATGACTATCATATTCCATGATATGATGCATGATATTGTTGAAGACTACGTCGATGGCATATTAGAAAAATCTAAAACTAAGACTGACCATCCAACAATGTTGTGCAAGATATTTAAAAGACTACAAGAGTACAAAGTTAGACTAAATCCAAAGAAATATGTGTTTGGTATAACCTCAAGAAAATTAATTGGCTTCATCATGTCTCATAGAGGTATTAAAGTTGATCTAGCTAAAGTTCATGTTATAATCGAGATGCCACCACCAACCAATTTAAAGCAACTCCATAGTTTGTAGGATAAGATTCAGTCAATCTGATGCTTCATCTCTTAGTTAGTAGATAAGTGCCATACATTTACACACCTTTTGAAGAAAGGAGTGGCATTTCATTTATATTATCACTACCAAGTGGCTTTTCAACAGATCAAATACTATCTTATCAATCTACCTATTTTATTACCTCCTATTCTAGGAAAGCCATTCTTATTATACTTATCAGCTATCAACCATGCTCTAGGGGCACTCTTGGCTCAACATGATGACAAAATAAAGGAGCATGTTATATACTATCTAAGTCATACCTTGGTTAGATATGAACATAACTATGCACCTATTGAAAAAACTTGTCTATCCATAGTTTTTGTAGCTCAAAAACTACGTCATTACATGTTGAATAATAAAACTATGGTCATTTCAAAAGTAGATCCACTCAATTATCTACTATATAAAACATCTTTGCAAGGTAGAATGGCTAAATGGATCATGCTTCTCAGTGAATTTAAAATAGAGTATGTAAACCAAAAAGCAATTAAGGGACAAGTTCTTACAAATCAACTTGCTGACACACCTCTCACAGACACCCATCCACTCACATTTCAATTTATTGATGAATCCATCATGACCATCATATAAAACACCATTTGGGGAGTAGCCATAGAAGCTCTATTTTTATGGTTCATTTACTACGCATGGATCAGGGGTAGGCCTATTGTTTATTACACCATAGTGGGATCTAATCCCTAAATCATTCAGAATCAACTTTCCTTGTACAAACAACATGGCCAAGTATGAATAACTTGTTTCAAGACTTTGATAATAAGTACATTAGAATATATCTCATCTTCAAGTTTATGGTGATTCTCAATTAATCATCAATCAGGTCATAGATCATTCTTAGAGCAAAGATGACAAGCTAGTTCCATATAAAGCCATGGTTGACACTGTCAAAAAACAAATTGCCAACATTTAGTTTTAGAACATACCAAGGGCTAGTAATAGAACTATAGATGCCATGGCTACTATTGGCTCTCTAATTTGACAAATAGATAAAGCTAGAGAGTATCAATTCTTCATCAAGACTTTGTTAGCACCAGCTCACAAACCTTCAATAAATTTGTGATATTGTTGGTCCTAATTTTATCTGTTAATCAAACCTTTACAATTACCTTCATGACCAAGTTATACCACCTAACCTATCTTAAAAACAAACCAAAGCCTTCATTAATCATTCCACTCATTATACTTTATTTGGATCCACTCTTTATCATCATAGTTTTGATGGAACTCTAATTCATTATTTAACTTTGGTAGAGTCTACACTAGCGTTAATAGAAGTTCATGAAGGATTATGTGGATCCCATTCTATTGGGGTAGTCCTATCTAGAAAACTCTTACATAATAGTTATTATTGGTCCAAAAGAGACATAAATGCCACTACATATGTAAAGAAATGTGACAAATGTCAACGGCATGCTGATTTGATTCATGACCCAGCAAAACATCTAAAATTGATGTTGGCACCATGGCCATTTTATACATGGGGACTTGACCTCATTGGAAAGATTAACCCCACTTCATTTGATAGCCATAAACATATCCTTACTACCACCAAATATTTCACTAAGTGGGTTGAAGCTATACCCATTACTTACATGACTAAAAATCAAATTTCTAAATTCATCTTCAACCATCTCATCTGTTGTTATGATATCCCCTCTGACATTATATTCAGTAATGGAGGATCATTCAAGAACAAATATGTAGACCAGTTATGTACTGAATATAGCATCACCATACATTATTATATAGAATACTACCCTTAAGGTAATGACCAAGCTGAGGCATCTAAAAAAACCCTTGTCAACATTCTTAAAAATATTTTCAATGATGCCAATCGTGATTGGCACCTCCAGATATTATCTACCCTTTGGGCATACTGTACCAATCATCATAGCCCCACAAGATCCACTCTATATTCACTTGTTTATGGTACTAAAGCCATCCTTCCCATTGAGGTCAAGTTTCTTCACTATGCATCTCTTTCAAGCATGTCCTAGATGATCATGACTATTGAGTAGCTCATCTGCAAGAGTTGGATCTACTTGATGAAAAATGCCCAACCACGCTCAACAATATTCAAGCGCATCAGAATTGACTTAAAAACAACTATAATTAGCATGTGAAGTATAAAACATTTAAACTTGGTGATCTTGTTCTTAAAGAAAACCAAAAGAATACCATGGTTGAGAATAAACATAAAGAGAAATTCAAACCAAACTAGATAGGGCCTTTCATCATCACTACAGATTATGGATCAGGAGCATACATGCTTGCCACACTAGATGACAATAAAATTCTAGAGCTAATGAATATTATTCATCTCACACAGTACTATTCTTGAATGCTAAGGTATATTATTTGTAAGGACTATTTTAGTTATGCCATTTTGACACTATTCTTCTTTATACAAATGCCACCTTTATTCATCCTCTTTCCTATATTCACTTTCCATTTTTGACCTATCGACCCAACATGTTCTAAGGCCTAGCCGATTTGACGTTGGTTTTTATCATTCATCAGCATCAAGGTATCTGATCAGTTCATCAGTGTGTTTAAGTACTTTAGATAGGGAGCATATCTTGGGATAGTGTGATAGAAGCTTTGGTAGTTGCATCCTTCATTTGTTAGTCTTTTCTTACCACCAATATTGCTACTAATTATAATCACCTTTGAGAAAATTTAGTACCATTAATCTATAATGTTGTTTCCTAGTTATAAGCACCTATGGGCAAACTAGGGGCAATACTAAGCCTTGATATACCAACTTGCCACTTCCTATGACATATTGTGTCTTTTTACCAATTGTGCCTATTTTGTTTGAATTCACTGCTACACTAGTCAAATTCCTCCACTATAAGGACAAAACTACAGTGACTTGAGGTCTTACCCTAGGACTATGTAGGTAGCGCTCAATAATTTTTGAGGTTAGCTCAGTCACCTTTTTCCCCACACTCTCACCATTTTTAAAGCTTGAACCATTTAGTGTCTCATCATTCTTGATCGAGTTGAGATAATTCTAAAACACTTCCAAAAACATTTAAAAAATCATTAGAAAAGAATAAAAACATTAAACACTTCTTTACCTTAAGAATTTTGGGAACCTTTACTACGTTACAAGCAAATCACTTTTCATTTCGTTTCCCCATTTTTTTAGCATTTTTCACTCATGCACTTGTTGTTTTGGAAGACCATTCCTATTCTTCTATCACATTCATTCTATTTTTTTCATCAGTTATCATATTCTTCCCATTCCCTGGGAGAACTACATTTGGTCTAAAATTTTTATTGGATATTACATCCATGGAACTATATAGGTAACTTCTACTTGCCTAGGGCTTATGGAGAGAGCTCAACTACCCCCTTCCCTTTATTCTATTCCCCCATTTTGTTTGTTTATTAAGTTGTCACCTATTTTCTAGGGGTAATGTTAGTAGGGTTTTTGTTTGTTTATTTCTACTTATTTTGTTTGTTTTTTAACCTATTTATTTGATTTTAGCATTATTGCCCTGATTCAGTTTATGTGTGTTCCTTGGGTGATTTATTGCCCACACTTATACTTGAATCCATCCATATTCATATGTTTACATTTTCATCATGGTTTCTATCATTGGTGCATTATGTTTTATTGAGTATTGGATTATGAGAGTCATTCCTCATGCATATTTCAGCCAAGTATTCATGATGTTATACCATGATGCCTACCAACACGTGCTACAACAAACCTCAACTTCAAGAAGTTTATTTAGTAATGGTGGCATCTCTTTAGCATCAACATCTCGATTCAATCCTAATCATATCCCAAATAGAGTAATTAAATATGAAATAATTCCAACCTTTATTAGTTTGGATGAGCATTTCCCTACTAGTAGGTTGTTCCAATTCATCATTACCCTATGTGTTAAGTTATCATCATCTTCGACCAAGTTTATCATGTTTTCTATAATCGGGGTCCAATGATTATAATCGCCTCTGGGAAAATCATTGCACACCATCCCACCTACATTTTTCAATGATTATAACCACCTTTGGGTAAATCATTGTGTTGTCACCACTTTCCTTTTTCTACCTATATAAGGCCATGTTATTATCTTGTTTGTCTATCCTAACTGGGGCAGCTCCATCTTCTAAATGATTATAACCACCTTTGGGTAAATCATTGTGTTATCATACCACGTTGCCACTATCAAGGTACAATGCTTATAACTGCCTTTGGGTAAATCATTACACACCATCCCACTTGTATTCTCAATGATTTTGACTACTTTTTTAGTATCATCGTGCTTTCACCTCATCATCCTTCCTTTCCTTGGTCCCCTTGTTTTACTTCTTTCTTTTTGAGGGACCATTTGTCGACCTGCTTATGCCAACCATTCCCTCGAGGGGGCATCATATAATTAGTTTATCATCATTACAGTTATAGGCATATAGGAACTTTTCATTCTTTGAGAAGATGTTACTATTCTTATATCTTATAATGACTTCCCAAATAGGGGCAAATTGTAGACACCTAAAACTGGCCATTGATAACCTCTAATCAGGGTTTTGGCCAATTTTGACCCAAAATGCACAATTTAGCCTAAAAACACTAAAACTTAAAAAATTATGTGAAACTAACATATTCAAGTGCTTATTTTGGCTAGGGTATCCCTAAATGGGGAAACACAATTTATAGACCAACTAACTTTGATCAGTTCATTTTGAGTCAAAATGCCAATATTGCACCCATGTGCTCTAGATTGCTTTTCCCTATCAAATATTTTGCACAAGACTTGTGCCTTTATTATTTATTGTTGGTAACATCCTAAATGGGAATATGCATTCAACACATCTGATAGTGCCTTTAAATTCCAATCCAGTCAAATTTAGGACCAATAACAAGGCATTCTGATCAAAGTGAGTAATTTGTGCACAAAGTGCTTAATCGTGTTTAGGAGCTAATTAACCCAAATCAAGGCCTAATAAAAAAATACATAGAAACTTGTTGAAAACTTATTTTTGGAAATGAATATTGAATATCTACATCATCAAGTGACCTCATTTCTTGGGAAGACATCCCTAGGCCATAAATGCCACAAATATCAGGATTCATACCCTCCATGCCTCATCAGTGCCTTCCATGATGCCCTCCATGCCTTTTAATTTCCCCTTCTTCCAATGCCATGATGAGGATAATTACAAACTTAATTCCAAAAATTGAATTAATCCTCAACCACACATCTCAATCTTGAGATGGATGATTGAGGTTGATTCTGATCAAATCCAAAAATCTATAAATAGGAGGCCTCACAAGATCATTTCAAAAGCTTTCTTGATGCAAATTTATAATGCAAAATTAGTTCAAAAAGCTTCAAGTAACTAGTGCTACCATGCCATTGATGCCAAGCTACAAACTAAAGGTGCCAAGGAGAGATGGAGGTAGCCAAGCTTCCATTGTCAAGGACTTCATGAGCACAAGCCGAGCAAGTCACTACTACAAAGGCATTTGGAGCATCTAAGGAAGGTGAAGGAATTCTTGTATTTGATTCCTTATTTTTTAGTTGTGTTTATCATTTGCTTTTGTTAACTAAGATCTCCATAGTGTTTAGGCCTAGAGATGCTATGTTATTAGTGTGTTTATTTCACTTTGTTTTCATTTTGGAACTAACACCATACTAACCATCCTCTCTTGAGTTTAAATTCCTAGATCACACTAACCTTCTTAGATATGGTTTCATCCACTCTCACATGTGTAATTTCCACAATCTTCTATAGTCTCTTGTTGTAGAATCTATATGCAGAACTAACTAAAGAATATCCAAGGAAGATGCCTTCATCATCCATTAAATCAATTTTTCCTAGATCCTCTTAATCTCTCTTGATGAAACACATGATTCTAAATAGTCTAAAGTGTTTCACTAAAGGTGGTCTACCTTTCCAAAGTTTATAGGAGGTCTTATTGTTGTTTATTCTGAATCAACCTTTTCTTAGAATGTGTACTATTGTGTTTACATCTTGTCTCCAAAAATTTATTAGATAATTTAGACTCATTTAAAATTATCCTGGCCATTTCTTGATCAATCTTGCTCTTCCTTTCTACTACACCATTTTATTGTGTTGTCCTTGCAACCAAAAATTGTCTCTTGATTCCATGTTCCTTACAAAAGTCATCAAACTCATTTGACCAAAATTATCCTCCTCTATTAGATCTTAGACACTTGATTTTTAAGTCCATCTCATTCTTAACTAGAATCTTGAATGACTTGAACTTATCTAGAGCCTCAAATTTCTCCTTTAAAAAAGCAACCCAAGTCATTCTAGTGTAATCATCAATAAGAAACATGAAGTAACTTTCACCTTGAATATTTTGAGTTCTAGTTGGGCCACATAGATATGTATGAAACAACTCTAATAATTTTTTAGTTGAATATTCTTTTGTCTTGAGCCTTCTTCTTATCTATTTTCCATATTGGCATGCCTTACACAGGGTGTTTGTAGGCTTAGTGATCTTAGACATGTTCCTAATTGATTTCTTAGTACTTATCTTTACTAATTTGTCAAATTTTATATGTATCATTATTATATGCTAAATCCATCTCTCATCTAATTGACTCATAATGTCCTTCTTGATCTCACTCAACACATACAAATTAATTGCAGTCCTATTAGTATCTGCTACCAATCTTTCTGAAGTTGTTTTTATTATTTCACATCCTTTAACATGAAAAGTCAGAGTATATGCTTGATTTCATATTTGACTAACACTCAACAAATTATGTTTCAATCCATTTACATATAACACATTCTCAGCTTTAGTTTTCCCATTATCAAGACTTAGTATTCCCTTGCCAATAATATTATCTATTGTATTGTCTCCAAACTTGATTTTACCTTCAGTAATATTATTCAAAGATATAATTTTATTCTTTTCACCTATCATATGGCTTGAATAAACACTATCAATGTACCATTTAAAACTCTCATCTTGAATGTGAAAATCATCTTGTGCTAACATGGATTCTTCTTCCTTTGGAACATCATTTTCTTACTCCTTTTTCATTATTTTCAAAGGTTCTAACTTCTTATCGATTTGAACATACACCATCCTATTTTTATTAGGGGTTTTTGGATAACCCAATCTACAAAATCTTGCAATATGTCCAATTCTATTATAGTTTTAACAAAGCACACTATTTATATTGATATTTGACCCTTGGACAAATGAATTTGAGAGTATTTTTAGAAATCCATGATTATTCATATCACTTCTCCATGCATGATTGTTTCTATCATTTGATCTACAATCTACAACTCTATATCCAAACTAATTACAAGAAAAATATTAGCCATAGAATAAATTCATGTACCTTATGACATTTGATTTCCTCATAGGAAATGATCTCTAAAGATTTTTGAAAGGCATATTAACTCTTTTTTATCTCTAAGAGGAGAGATAATCTTCTTGACCTATCTTGACCTCTGATTGAAATTCATAATCTCAAATTTCTTGAGGGCATTAGCATATGTCTTTGGCTTACTAATATTTTGATATTTCTTGCTAATCTTTTGTTCATCCATGTATCCAAGGCCTATTTTGATGAGAGGTGACCTTTTATTTTTCAATATGTCATCAAGAATTTCATTTCTCTTTTCAAACTTTTGAGAATTTTTCAATTTGATTGTGAATTGTTCCACATCTGACTTAAATGAACCTATCTTAGATTTATACTTATTGCACTCTACTTATTTGGACTTCAGGCTTGCATTTTATTCTTCTAACTGAGTCTTGATACTATTTATTACCTCCTCAACTTCATTGATACTCTTAGTTACCTTAGTTTCCAAAATACATATTTTTTCTTCATGACTTTTACTAGAGACTTCAACTTTTGGTTTTCTTTCTTTGACTCTTCAATTCATTCAAAGCACTGACAAGTTTTGACTCATGATCAACCTCAGCTTCTTCTTCATCCACTTCATAATCATCCATAAATACTTGTTCTTTCTAACTATTCCCATCTTCAACTTCAATGGCCATGAATAAAGCTTCATCACTTTTATGGTTTGAACTTCAATCATCTTTATGTGGGATATCTTTATCACTAACTTCAGAGAGATGCTATCTTATTTATAATATACACCATTTTTGTTATTGAAGAACTTTTTATTATAGTCACCTTGCTTGAAATTTTACTTGCTCTTGTCATAATTGTTAGACTTATTAGTCTCTTCATCATGATCATGTTTTTCCTTTTGAGGACACTTGGCAGAAAAATGACCAATCCTACCACAATTGAAATATTTGAATGGTATCATGCCTTTGTACCTACCTGAACCTTTTCTCAATTTCCTCAAAAATAAGGCTTTAGCTTTGTCTTCATCAACATTAGTGTCATTATCAATTTCAAACTTTTTGATTTGTGTTTTCTTTACTAATTTTAATGTTGCTTTCCTTTTTGAATATATTCCATCATCAGTCCTCATCTCATAGGTAGTAAGTATTCCATGAAGCTCATCTATTTTTAACTTGTCTATGTCTTTTACTTCTTCAACTACCGACACCTTTGATTCAAATCTTGACATCAAGGATTTTAAAACCTTTTGAAAAATAGGTGACTCATTAACCTTTTCTCTAAGACCTCTAATTATGTTGACTACTTCATCAACTCTAAGAAGATATGCTACAATATTCTCTTCTTCCTTCATCTTTAGACCTTCAAACTATCTTCTATAGGTCTGAAGCTTTGCCAATTTTACCTTTGTGTCACCTTCATAGATGATCTATAACTTGTTCCAAATTTCCTTAACTAATTCACATTACATCACCTTGACAAACTCAAATTTTGCCAATCCACACATTATAGCATTCATAGCCTTTGAATTATTCTCATTTATTTTCTTTCTTGTAGTATCAGTTGGAGGAGTTTGAAAGATAGTATACCCATCGATAACTAACTGCCAAATGTCAAACCTAAGAGCCATCAAATAGGTCTTCCTTATAATGCTTCAAAATACATAATTCGTTGCAGTGAATAAAGGGGCCTTATTTTTTAAAAACCCTTCTTGTAATTGATGAATAGACATTGTGATTCTTAGGATCTACCTTCTAGTTTTCAAGCCTAACCTTGAAGGACCTACTCTGATACCAATTATTGAAAGCATAGACACTGAGAAGGGGGGGTGAATTAGTGAGATCTTAAAACTTTCTTCCAATGCTTTAGTTTGTTAGTCAAGCATCAATAAAGAATCCATAGAACAATAAAACCAAAACAAAGAATTTAAATACATAACACATGCTATAGGTGGGAAACCCTTAAATAAAATAAAACCCATAGTGATCACAACATGGCTTACATGTCCTTAATCATATATGAAATGATTCAACAAGATTGTTGAGTACCAACTCAACTTGAGGCACCAGCCCTAAATAGTTAGGCACTAACTTGACAAAAAGTTTCAACAAGCACCCATTTTATAAGAAGAACCAACTCCTTTATTTATAGACACCAATTTATAGGAGGATTCAACCCCCTTTTCCAAGCACCAAATCAACTGCTTCTATCATCCACCTTTCTCAATTGCTTTTGTCAACAAATGATGGTACAATTCTACTCTCTACTTATTGATCTCAGATTCATTTTGCTATTTTTCTACTCATCACTCTCAAATTCATTATATTATTTTTTTATTCTCTTTCTCTACTAAATCAGATATACACATTAGGCTCTCTTTCTATGTTATTCATTTCAAAAGGTTTTGTCCTCTCTGCCTCCTCTACTCATCTCTTTTAGCTAATTTTGTATACTCTAGGGTTCATCTTCATGTGAATCATTTGATGATTTTATACTCATGCCTCTCTATCCATCCATTCCTTAATGGACCTCTATTGTACTCATTATAAAATTATAATCCTCTATTTTCCTACGTGAAAAGGATAATTTGATCTTGCTTATATATAAGATAGTGTTCAATAATCTCTTGAAGTTTAGCCAAATAAAACTCTATAGTCAATTGTCTATTAATTTATTATCTTTTAGAAACATAATTCACATTAGCTTATATAAAATTTCACTCACATAGGTCATCCTAAGTGAATCAAAGCTAGGATAGACCAAACAATCATTAGAATACATTTAGTGTTGGCTTGATGAATATTGTAGTAGTCTTGATGCAGTTTGTAACAACTTTGATGTAGTTCATATCAGCCTTGATGTAGTTTGTAACAAACCTAATGAAATACATATCAATCTTGATGCAATCCATAACAAATTTGATGAATTTTGTATCAAATTTAATGCAGTCCATAGAAAACCTGATGCAATTCCTGGCTAACTTGATGCAGTCCATAGCGAACCTGATGCAATATGTAGTAAGTCTGATATAATTTGTAATTACTTATATAAATTACTTGACATAAATTACCATATTCTTTATTATATATAAAATCCTTTGACATCAATTAAAACATCTAAACAAGTTACCCAAGCCATAAGGGCCAAAACATTCACATCCTCATAATGTAAAATATTTTATTCTTTTTGTATCTATTCAAAGACCTAATCCTATGTACCTTAGTTTTGTTGAAGCTAGTATAGATAAGGATTCCCAAGTTCATACCGATATTCCTATTATAGATCTATATGTTGTTGATTATCCATCACAACAAGTTTAACTTATCCATGTTAAAACTACTAGTGATGGTTTTGATGTTTCAGTTATTATTCTAATTTTCCCTACCACCTATGTAGTGAAAATAATGTCAATTAGTATCCATTTTGTTACTTATATTTTTTATACTTACTTCTATTACAATAATTAATTTGACAAATCCCACCCCTATTGTAAAAATGATCCCTATATTCACCAAGGTATATGCTAGGCATATTACCTATAGTAGGTCTAAGTTCAGTTGAACTTGATTCACCTTCCCAAAGGCCAACAAAATTTCCATATATTTATACAATTATAGCTAATAATATGAGTGTGATCATGCCACCACTAGTTTCATTATATCACATGCCTTTTTTATCACTTAAATCTCTATCACCTATAATAAGCTCAACCAAAGGTTAAGTTTTTTTTTTAAAAATCCAAGATCTAAAATGAAATGGAAAGAAATTTGATTTTTGTACCTTCACTCTTTCATTTGTAGTTACTATTTCACCCTTTATTGCTCCATATTTCATCTTGACAAACCCTTCTTTCACTAATCCCATTCCCTTTACCATCCCCACCACTATGCCTACCATTTTCACTCCTCCCAATTCATCTACAATTTATTTGCATTCACAAAGAAGAGACTAGTTTGGATAATTACAATATCCTTGGGTTGAAACACAGGACTAGGTAATTTTCTATGAGCCCCAAATGAAAATTGAATTTGATAAGGCTACATGTACTATGAACAGGGTTACTAGGAAGAAGTTAATAAAATGGAAATATTCTGTGTGGCAAAAAAAAGGAGAAATAATTTTATTTAACCAAGAAAATAAAGGCCAGAGGAGACCAGCTCTTGGAATATAGAGAAGCCCATGCTTCTTTTATCCTTGCCTTTGGTGAGGTAGTAGTTGGAATGGACAATGGAATGGAATAAAAACTTAGAAGACTACAAACTTAGATCAACACTTTAATACCATAGGGACTTGTTGAGTAGGTAGAGGAAGCCTTAAGATCACTAAATGGCTTATTGATCCAAAGTCTGAAAGCTTAAAGGAAAGTTGAGCCATGAGTACAAAAAATTAAATCATATTTTAGATTAATTTCTCAAATAAGGGCTAGACTGAGGGACTTGACCAAGGTAATTGAATAAGATTCATGCCCATATTTGAACATCATGACAGTTGAGTATCTAGCCTTGGCCCAAAATTTTGGAAGTATGATGAGAGTCTCTTTATTGGATTTGATAAATAAATAGTCGCTATGGGACAATGTATTAAAGTGGAAAAGAACAAGATTTTGAAATTATTTAATGAAGAAAAATTGAGAACATATTTTCAAAAGATAAGCATATTATTACACAAGAATTATTTATAACTCAATTAGTTAGTTTCATGAGAGACTTCAAAGATAGAATTGTTGAAGGCAATGATGGTGTTAGTCATAAGGTAGTAGAAATAGTGCCTAATACAAAGGATAAAATTGAAAAGGTGTTTTTAGTAAAAGATACACTAGAAGGTCAATTACAAATGCATGCAATGTTGATAAAATGAACAGGGACATTAAAGAGTGCCTATTGTGTCACTTGATAAGATCGACAATGATTTCAATGCATGTAGACTCAGGTTCTATAAACCTCAACCACCAACTTATCAAGTGACATCTATCCCATCAAATAATTCTACCTAGCATGTAGTTCCCAGTTCTAGAGCACTACCTAATCCATCGATCATTGGAGCTCCAACTGAAGTAATAGTTAATATTGAGACTAATTAAGGACTGTTAGTCCTACTTATTTGTAAACTTGTATCTAATAAGTTAACTAACATGAACTACATGGAATTTTATATGTATAATATGTATGAACTATCTTTTGGTGTGGTTTTGGCCATCTTTGTAATTTATTTATACTCTTTTATTTTCCCTTCCAAAAGAGGGGGATGAAATTTAAAAGAAATAGAATCTATGATACTATGGAATGTCTGAGTTATATATTTTTTTAATTTCATGTTCTACTAAATTATAGAATTTATTTGAGATGCTATATTGGATCATTTGATTGAATGACATATATATGCTTAGGCTATAAATTAGTTGAATTGAGCATTTTCTAGTTTAACTAAATTGTGATTTATCTTTTGTGGGAACCTAGGCATGTTAAAAAAATGTCCAATACATTAATTTTATAAGCCTCAAATTATCATCATGAAGTTTAGTCATAAGTCTATGTTTACATCTGACCTTCTCTTAGACTCTTTGTGCCATATTTATTTGAATCTGACTTATTGTTAGAATTAAATTTATATTGGTAAATTGGCATTGCATTTAAATCACACAAGTTCCATGTTATTCTCTAGTAACTCTAGAAAAATTTATTTCATGTGCTACCTTTCCCTTTTTTTTAGATGAACCACTATAGTATATATTTTTCAATGTGAATAACCATTTTTTTTGGAAGTCTATTATATCTGGGAGTTTACAGGGAGGCCTAAATATTGAAACATTAGCCAACAATGGCTAACAATTATTCCACTAAATTGGTTAACTTAAAATTGCATCCATACAACTCATGATCTGATTTGCTTCTATAACTCTAAAATGAGAGGTGTAAACCTGTCAATTTTTGGGTGGGTCCAATCCACATCAACTGTTAGTAGGATGTCGAAAAGTATAGTTCACACACATTTTTTAATGATAATATGTGACAAGTGTACACCGTATCATATTTTGGATAAAATATGATTTCATGTGGGTTGATGAAACATATGTAAATTTCACATGTAGCTCAAATATTTTAACACATAAAATGAAAGGTCAAGAAGATGAAGATCCATAGTATCTTCATATCCTATGTATACTCTACTTTTGTAAAGGAAAGTGAGAATGAAATGGAGAGAATTGTATGAAACTAATTGAATATGTAATTTGATATAAAATTTATCCTTAACTTTATAAATGTATCGTAAATTGAATACATCTTCCTTGAGAATGAATGTATTCTTGCATACTACTTAATATTGAATTCATTAAATGATAAAAATGATAATAATTGCATACACACTCATGTATGAAATTACATTATGTTTGACCTTAGTTTTGTCTATAATATCCTATAATAATTCATAGTCCCATCACAACATTCATAGACTACGATACATTTCAAATCCTAATAAGCGATTCTAGGGACTACTACTAATTGTGTGCAACCATTCCTTTTCTTTGTGAAATTACCCCTCAAGATAATTAATAAAAGTAGTGGAATTATCTAAACCATCATCACGTGGAAGGGTATTAATATTTCCATTTTTGACTCTGAATATAACCTTTTCATTTTAGGTACCCCAAGCCTTCAATTTTTAAATGAGAGCTGGTCTTGCATTTGGTATCCCTCAAAATTTCATGGAGATTAAACGTCTTGGATGTTATGTTTACTATGTTGCACTTGTATCTAGTCCCTTCATAAGATTCCTAGACCAAGTAAGTGTAGGCAACACTTGTAATGTCAAATATGGGGTCCAAATGTTGTATAGCTTGTGCAATGATGTTTTATATATGGTTCAACTCTTCATCCATGTCATTTATTTCAACATATGTGGGCCTATGATCATTTTCTAATCCATTCTCAAAACTCATGTATTTTTTTTTAAAGCACACATATGGATTGTTGGTATAACACCAAGGTCTACCAAGTAAAGCTAGGTAATTTTATGATTTGGCCAACTCATTTACTTCATAGTCAACACTGAAGTTTTCATGAAGTCAACACTAAAGTTTTCCAAATAATATCAATAGAAACATTGTTTAAAAATCCCAAGGGTTGCACACAGATCTTGTTTTCCATGAATATAATAGGAGGTGAGGGTCTCAATGTTGGAATTCTCATCTTGTACCAAACTTGTTTTGTGAGAATGTTCACTTCTACTCCAATGTCTTCGTTAGAATGTCACATATAGAGTATCCATAAATAGTGGCATCTATCAATAATAATTGATCATAATTGGTGTTTCATGTGATCTTGACCTCACACCCCCTTTATTGGCATGATTTGGGTAGTTCTTCAACTATATCCACAATGTTATTTATCAACCATCTCTTGAGCAGATAGATAACTCCTTATGCATCAAGGTCAAAATAGGTAATCAGTCAATTCTATTCTCAACACAATCACCCCTCCATCGATTGTGTCCCTCTTCTTTGTGTAGGCCCCTTCTTCCCTTCATCCTCCTCCTTTCGATATATGGATCAATGATTATCAATTTTCCCTCTTTTCTTTTTTTAGATTACATAAAAATACATTCTTAATTTAATTTTGAGAAGTTTAAGTGTGTGTGTGTGTCTATATATATATATATATATACAAAGTCTCCTAAAACATTTCAATAATAAACAATTGAAAAGTAAAAAATTTCACAACTCTTAAATACATTGAATTTTTTTAAAAACGCCATAGAAAAATCCCCAACACAACATACATAATATATTATATCCTCATTACATAATATTAAATAGGCATTCACCCAAATATCTCTGCCCATTTTAAATTAAGTTGAAGGCTTATTACAGAGGGGGAACACCCTAAGATTTGTCGCACAAATAGACAAAAAAATGTTTTTGATGTCCATTCAGAGGATGTCAGGTGGTTTAGCAAGAATATAACATTGCTTTGGCTAAGTAGTTAAAGTGTGTGCTACTAGGTACATGGGGTTTCACCGCGAGAGTTCAATCTCTCAGGCTACACAATATATTTTTTTTAAATCACCCAATTAATTTAGCAAGTGCAAAAAAACATTCTCCTTCACTTCAGATTCAATGCGAATGGAATAATTCCCACCACTAAATGCTAAATTTAATGGAAATCTCACAAAGAGTGTAATGGCCACAAATTATTGTAACGTGGGCTGGTAAAAAACATGAGGTTCATGTGTGATGGTTGAATGGTGTAAAATACCTATAAAACTGAGTTAAACATCTGGTGGAGGTGTCAAATGTTAGCCACTCTCTACCTCTTTTAATCTTAAATCCATTTGTCGTGGTGGAAGACATGGCTTGACACCATGTTATGCAAGAGGAATGTGTGAGCATGATGTCAATGTTAATAGACGTGACATGGCTCACACTCACAGAAAGAAATACGACCACAGTACATATACATTATATATATGTCATGTCCAGACATGGAGATAAATGCATATTTGTACTCTATTGAGGGTTTTCTGAGTCCATTGAAATTCTTGACTGAAATGGAATGCGGTTCCACTTGAGTTGAAATCGCTGAGATAAAAAGGATGGTGGTGATGTTACAACAATGTTAATGATGTTGGATGAAAAGGCTTCTTTGAGAGGTTCAAACCTTGGACGTGGTGATAACAATTAAAGGATTGCGTGAAGGCAATGAAGAATTCGAAGATCAAAGATGTGGTGCAAAAGATGCAGTAACAGAGAAGGCTTGGCGTGGCACAGCTTTGAATTTTTTATATTTATAAATTTAAAAGTATTCTTTATATTTTTAAATTTTAAAATAATTAAATTTTTCTCTTTATTTTTTCAAATTTTAAGATAATTGAATTTATATATATATTTTGTAGATGTATAAATACTCTCTTTTATCTCTAAATCTTAAATTAATTATTTTTTTATTTCATTTTGTAGATTTAGAAGTACTCTCTCTTTAAATTTTTAAACACACACACACACACACACACACACACACACACACACACACACACACACACACACACACACACACACAGGTTTAAATAAGTTCTCCACAATATAATAAGTCTTTATATTATATCGTGAAAGTGACTTTCTTTGATTATGTCACACGTTTCATTATATGTTAGCTGATGCATATTTGATTTTACGTTGCAGTGAATTTACGGGAAAGGTAGAGGAAGACCCAAATTTAGTTGGTTAGTATAATTTATGATTATTTTTGGTGGCTCTATTTGGGAATTAAATGGCAGGTTTAAAATCCTCAAAAGGAGAGACAAACGACAACATTTACTGTCACTTTGACAACTCATGGACGGTCTCTTTTATCCTTCCAATTGTTTGTTTTGCTAGGATCTTTACAACCACATTATAATATATTACTTTTAAAATTTTAGTATACCAATATAATATACTAATGAGTGAGGACCGTACTGCGACTAAATTTTTATTTAAAAATATATTATGATCAGCAAAGTTGTGAGGTAAGCAACCTAACAACTCTCAATAATGAAGTTGATAGTGGATCAGGAAAAAAGAAGTTAACATATATTATGTGAATAACTCAATAATTATGAGGTCATTACCATTCATATAATTTATATAATATATATATCAATCACAAAACAAAAAATAAATAATTCCTCCGGCGTTCTTTGCACCTTCGGAACAACTGCTAGTAATAATATTCAACAGAAAATATTAGCCACCTCTTAAACAAAAAGAAAAGGGAAAAAACACTATATATTAACTATTTATATCATAGGTTCTCCATCTCCACATTCTGTCTGTGAAGGCATAAACTACAATAAACTAAAACACATGCCTAAACCCTATTTGATAGAGGAGATTTTTATTTCCTACCGAATATCGAAAAAGGCGAAAAAAACCATTTTTTCCTGCAGATAAACTACACCTGTACACCTGATTTGCATTTTCCTCCATACCATTGCAGATATGGTTCATTGTCAATAACCAAAAATACTCATCATTTGGCCGTGCTAATATCCATTACATTATTTATTTTTTGATTAAATATGCACAATATACTCATTACAATGAACTCGAGAAGAAATATCAGTGTAAAAACAACGAACTCCATTAAAAAAAATGCTACCCAAAACCCTACCTGACATGGAAGAAGATTCATGATGATGTATACACTGAACTCCTCGAAGAACATGGAAATTATAAAGAAATAAAAAAACTAAAAACGATTACTGAAAACCCTAGCTTTGTGTTCAGCACTTGCAGGGCGAGGGTTCCATGCATATAGATTGAAATAAGTTCTAACTTACGGATACGCCCTCTTTTAAAATCTTTAATACGATCTTATGGAATAATAACATTACTAGCGTGATCAATTTGTCATTTCTTTCTGTCATTCTTTTCTTACATATTCAACCATACGAGGTTCCTTACGCCTTTTCTTTCTGCAAAGTTATTCTTCGGCCGCCGCCCTACCTTGCTTCCAACTCAATGCTTGTTCCTCGCTTTATAAATTCTTTGACACAATATAAAGAGCAAAGATCAGGTCTACGATCAGGCGCTGGGAAATACTAAGCTGACGATTGATAGAAAGGTATGCTGAGAATTTTATATTTTTTTGTTTTCTAGGGATAAAATAAATTTAATGAAATTGATGAGTATAATTTTGATTGGCAGTGTGATTGTGTAAAATAGAGGTTGGGAGGGTGAAATAAAGAATGGAAGGCATAAATCTGGTACTGATGGGGCGCACAGGCAATGGCAAGAGCGCCACCGCTAATTCGATCGTCGGAAACAATGTGTTTCCGTCGGTTCGGAGTTTTATGGCGCGTCGCAGTTTTAAGTATGTTGCAGAAGAGTGTAAGTCGGCGCAACGGAAATGGAAGGATGGCCGGACAATAAATGTGATCGACACTCCTGGGAGGGTCTTTACACAATCTTTTTTTTTCCTCTTTTTTGGAAAATTTGGCCATGCCAGATGAAATGTCAATGGAGAATTATACTGATGTGGGGAACTTGTAACTTACAACTTAGCCGAGAAATAACTTATGTGAAATGAAATAAGAATGATACAATGCACTTAAATGTGTGATCGGACTTTACCATTTTAAACTTGTGTCAATCTTTATAACATATCCATAAACATATTAAAAAAAAAGTTTAAAGTTTATTCTAATATTTTCTTGGTTGATAAATGTCTTTTATTGTAAGTATTGAAGTAGCCATTTGTTACCATTGTTATAGAAAGAGGTTCCGTTTAGAAATTGATATATGACATCATATCTTCTAAATGAACATCAAATTTAAAGTTAAAATTATTTTATGATGATTAAATAGATATCAACGTCTCATATTTTATGCTCAATCACCATCTTTCAATATTATTATAGGTTGCATTTATTGGTATCACTAGCAACATATCTTACATAAATGTATGTAAAAACATCAAGAAATATCATTCTCAAGGAGTGTATTCGAACACCTCAAGTATGATAGTTTTTATACGTATGCTAGTTTAATTATTAAACTCATATTTAATTTCTTACTTTCAAAAAATAAATAATTATTATGGTAAATCATTAAATTAGATGTGTAGACATGTTTTATTTTGGAAACATTTTTTTTTTAAATACAATTTTACAAAACATTTTTTTTTTTTGAAAAAATATCTCTTCCAAACATTATGGATGGCAAAAGCTTGAAATTTCATATTTTATTTTATTTAAGTAATTGTTTAACTAATTTTTTAATATTTTTTATAATTTTAATGTTAAGAAATTAGATACTTCGTAACAACAAATAACTCATAAACATAATAAAAATTTGAAATAACAAAGTAATTCAATTAAACATGTATGAGACAAAACACCAAATTTAGGTGGTAAAACATTAGCAGAACTAAAGAAACATTCATGGTGTAAGATATCAGGTTTTATTAACTCAATATGAAAAAATTAAAAACACACTTATTATAGATTATATGCAAAATCCAAAAATATAAATACACCTAATTGGAAAACCACCATTTGGATTCATGTCTCCCAATCTACATTGCCAATGAAATAGGTCAAAAACTATCCTCCTTCTCCAAACTCTCTTGAATTCATTGTTGTGTCATCCCCCACTCTCCTTTGGTTGACTTCCTTCATCTTCACTATACAGTGTTTTTTCCTATTTACTATGTCACTTCCTTCTGAGACCAATATATAATTCTTATGATTCACACCGTCTTTCCTTCATTTTTTCAGTATCTCTCTTCACCTTCACACCATCAGTCTCCTTATTCTATGCAGTGTCACTCTTCATAACTTTGTGCATACCACCTCATCATCCCCATGCAATTCTTCCTTGCCTTTGCACATGAAAATATGACTCTAGTGTATAATCTAATTGTCGTTCTCCATAAATGAACTCAAAATATGAATTATTCCATCCTTTTCCATTTTTACATTATTTGTTCTCTCATTATACAACATCTTGTGATCATACTTTCATGACCTCCCCAAAAAAATATTGCATGCATCCATCGGTATGACATCACACATAATCTTATCCATATATCTGCCAATCTTCATGTCCACTTTGTATTGCTCCTACACAATGTTATCTTGATCCTTCACTAGCCAAAACACCCTGTAAAGATTTGGGTGGGATTTGAACACTAATCCTAACTTCATCACCACATCTATGGACATAATATTATCTATGATTTTATTATCCACCAAAAATTTATGATATTTACCCATTTTATTCCACTTCCTCACAAAAATATTTCTTCTCAAATTTACCTCCTCTCTCTTTCATGTGAATTGAAAGACTCTTCTGCATCTAGGACTTATGGTCTCTACATCTGCTTATAGGACTTATTTTTTGATACCACCTCCCTTATTTTTACAATAAATGTGTGCATGACAAATTCATATGCATGATGTCCAACTTCTCCACACTTGAAACACGTTCCTATGAATCTCCACCTCTACCTCTTCCTTTTGGAGAAGTTCCTCCTCTATCTTTCTATATTTTCACATTCCTCACTCCATTGCTCTCACAATATTGGTTTTTCTCTTTACCACTATTGATTTTAGTCAATAGTTCTCACTATACTCTGCTTGTGTGCCATTATTTCCTCCAATATTAGTGCATTTTGATACACTTCCTCTACCATTTTCATTATCACTATGCTAATCTCATCTTGGATGACCCATCACCACCTGTTAATGTATCACACCACCTTCTCTTGGGTCATCCCACTATGTCCATCTTAGATAGCAATTTTTTAAAACTTACATAAATTATTTCATGCACAAATAATTTTGGCATTAATTCTACAACCTCTTCAACATATCCAATTGATAGTCTCCATGAAGAAACTTGTGTTTCAACTTGACAATAATTCTATCCTAAGGGGTAATCTTAACTTTACCCTTGAAATTTATCTCAACATATACCTCATTCCACTATAGATTTGCATGTTCCCACAATTATTTTTCACAACCTTTATCTTTCACTCATCTACAACTTTTTCAAACTCAAATTGCTCCTCCATTTTAGTAAGCTAATATGTTAGATATTTTGGGTATAATGTTCCTAAAAACATGAAACCTCCATCTATGCTCCTATTCCAACCTTGGATATAGCTTACATAAGCCTCTCTTTTCCTTAATATATCTAATCATGTTTTGGTCTTGCTTCCTACATTGCTCACATTATCCCTTAGATCAAATCCTCTGCTTCTATCTATGTCCAATCTAGCTAAACTTGTTTGCGTCACTCACAACATTTAGTGATCTCATCAATAATTTTAGTCGTATTTACAACCATTGTGCTTGCGCTTCCCACTCTTCGCATAGGTATCTTGACTTATCTCACAACCTCATATCTACTATTCTAACTCTTGCAAAATTATGCAGATCGCACACCTCACTCACTCATTACTTTCTACCCACCTTCAAAAAGATGAATAATTCAAAACCCTTAATCTCTCAACCAATATTTGTTTTCTTTCTCTCATACCAATTATTGGTGTCATAGTTAGGAATCCCAAAGAATAAATGACTTATACTCTGTATCCCACAAAGAATAAGTGAAATTAAATAGTTTTAATATAATATACTCTTTATTAATCAAGAAATGAGAGATTTCACATAGCCAAATATGGCTTACCCCACACACACACACACACACACACACATGTTGAAAAATCTTATCAACACCATAGTACTACCTCAAGTTCTCGTAGGGATGTGATTCACCTCAAATCCCTTCCCTATATTTGCACACAAATTTATGCTAAATAATCTTACTAATAGTTTCACTCTAGCCTTTTATCTCATGGTTTCTTTTTTATAAATGTAGCGATCTATTTATTAGGCACAAGATCCATGTACTTACATTAATTACTCAAAAAAACCAACCAAGGCCTTAAATATTAAATGATCCCAATACATTAAGACACACTACCATCATCAAATGTACAAAATAGTTCCAATGACCCATAACACATTTCCATTTGATGTAGTGCTAGATCTGCTATTTTTAATGTAAACCATACTAACAAGAAATGATTAGGTATTTGAAATATACCCCCTACCAACTATAAATTATCCTTTAACCATGTGGTTTCATACACCAAATTATCAATCTTATGGTATATCTTCTACTTCACTACAACCCTCAAATCTAACACTGCTCTTATCACAGATGTTGTTAGTGGTCCAATGTTTTGGGTTAAGTTCAATAAGGTGCAAGAGAAAACTATTTAGAACCAAAATCCAAAATCAAGTTTTTTATTACTACATCATTATTTAAGATTAATTCAAAGTCACATGCTCAACATATATTACTATTGTGCTTATGCAGTGAGATGTAGTGAGAAAACAACTTCAACAAACATCATTGAAGTATATCCATTCTTGTATAACCACATAATAAAACCCATACTTTTGGTAACGCACAAATGTAACTTGAAGTCTAGAAACACATCAAAAACCATCAAAACATTCAAAAGCTTCACTACTACTCATTACTACTAACCAACTCATGTATTTGGTTGATGCAAGATTACTTTTGAACTTGGTTGCTACTACGTCATATAGCTTGGGTAAAAAAATTCTATGAGCATAGTGCTTACACACTATATCTACGAGATAAACCCACCCTTGTGTCCTTTTCTAAAGGACTTGGCTCGATCTTGTGCCATGCATAATAATTAATGCCTGTTATTCCACATGGTCAATAATCTAGGTCAAGAACCATCATCCTTCAAATTCCTTTAAATTCATTGTTGAGCTACCCCCACTCTTATAGGGTTGACCCTTTTTATTCTACATAACTAAGACCAATTTTTAATACTCATGGTTCAAACCCTCCCTTTTATTCCTTGGTGCAGTATCTCTCTTCACATTTGCACCATCACTATCCTTATTTTGTTTGGTATCACTCTTCATCTTTGTGCACATTGCCTCTTAATCCCCATGCAAGCATTCCTTGTCTATGTTCATGATCAAACAAATTTTTCATGAAACCTCATTTTCATTTTTTGTCAATGAACTTAGAATATAAATATGTCCATCCATTTACACTTGTATAATATTCGCTCCCCCATCATTTAACATTTGGTAGTCATACTATCAAGGTCTCCCAAAAAAATGACATGTGCCCATTTGTAGGACATCATACAGAACCTTGACTGTGTATCTAATAATCTTCATCTCTAATTCACATTTCTCCTACACAACATTAACATGAACCTACACTAACCAAAAGACTATGCAAGGATTTGGGTGTGGTTTGCACACCAATCCTAACTTCATCACCATCTCTGTGGACATAAGATTTTTTGTGATTCAATTATCCACCATACCTTTACAACATTAACCCATGTTATTGCATTTATTCAGGAAAATATTTATTCTCGAACTCACTTCCTCATTTTTTCCTACGACCTTCAAGGCTCTTTTCACTTCAATAAAAATCTGTCCTTGCTAAGGTTCCTCTATATAATGTCTTATGGTCTCCACATCTTTTTGTAAGAATTTTATGTTTCTACCACCTCCCTTATTTGCACCATAAATGTGTGAATGAAATCACTCATATACATGATGCCCAACTTGTCCACACCTAAAACATGTTCCTCTGAACATATTCTTAATATGTAGTGGGATTTAACACCCCATCGATTTAACTTAAAGACACTACATATTAAAGCCAACATATCTAATCTCTTGATTACTCACAACTCAAAATATAATTTTGAATTAAAGTGGACATTAATTCAATAACATATGATATCCATCTCTATTTGCCCATTATCTGGTAAAGAAAATGTATGGAAAGTTGTTTCTCTTCCCAAACAACATATTCTTCTATGTCATTGTAGGTATTTTATTCATAGTTAACAAGTGGTATTCAAGACTTGATTTTGTACCCATGACTCTAACAAATGAAAAGTATTAATTTTTGAGATGCATATGGATTATTTGTTATGACAAGTTTTATATTAAACCATGCATGGTTCTTTGAAGTTTTTATTTTTTTATTTTTGAATCAACAATTTTATCAATGCCAATTATAAGATTGGAAAAATTAAATGAGAAATAAACATTTTCATTGTAGGTCTTTTTGACACAAGTGCATCTAAAGAATTTATTGATAGAGAAATTGTCAAGTGTATCAACCTTGTCAAGAATGGTTTGCATGGAGTTCTTTTGGTGTTTTCAGTTAAAAACCGATTTACTGAAGAAGATTCAAATGTCTTCGATAAATTGCAAATGTTATTTGGACCAAGAATC